>JACEII010000029.1:687472-714780 GCA_014332785.1 Antheraea mylitta | reverse complement strand
TAATATTATAAAGAGGTAAAGTTTGTGACATTGTAGGGGGTAATCTCTAGAGCTACTAGTCCGATTTGAAAAAATCGTTCAGTGTTATATAGCTCATTTGTCGAAGAAGGCTATAGGCTATATATCATCATACTAAGGTCAATAGAAGCGAAGCACCAGTGAGGAATGTTTCTAAATCAGGGTTTTTTTGTTCTTGAGAGGTTTTGCTGCGTGTTGGCGTTAGCCTAAAGTAACTATTCCACGCGGACGAAATCGCGGGCAAAGGCTAGTATGATAATTAAATGACGATATGGCTTAAGATAGTTACGCGCTAAAATAAAAGAAGAGATTCGACAGAGCTAGTTGCCCAATTAAAATTGGCGGAGTGTCTTAAGCGCTCGCCTTAGTAGTCCGGTGGAGATGTTAAGACGTTGCTAGGTCAATAGCATGGTCAGTTCGAGAAAAAAAACTTCAGGTTGATAGTTACCCAGGAGGCAATTGGAAAAAATACCTGTCAACGTGTTATACTTTTATCGCTGTTTTTCATTCGCTGAAGGATTTAAAACTGCGTTGATCACTGCGATGCCCGAATAACCATGTTATCATTGCTTCAAACCATTCAAAAAGTTTAAACTGTGTGAAACCTTAACACAAAAGGTTTAGGTCATTGATTTACAAAAACCCAAGATACATACTTACCATCTCACAACCGGGACACAAAAATGAGTGCATAATTATTATATATATAAGATATATAACATAACATAACATAAGATTATACAATATATATATAACATAAGAATATAATATAAGATTTCATATAGTCGTTTTTTTTTTTTTCGAACTGACTACGCTATTGACCTGTCAAGGTCTTTACAGCTTCACCGGGCTACTTCATATAGTCGTGCGTAGCTTGCGTTCTTGTAAAAAAATAACATTAAATCATTCAGGTAAATTTGAATTTGCGAAATCATAAGTTTATCGCATAACTTACATACAATATATGGCAAACTGGTCGTCCTGTTTTAGACTCAGTTAAGTTAATAAAAATGTAAGGTTTTACAACAAAATTCCTAAACATATTCGGTGTTATTACAAAGAAGTTAAATACGCATTGAATTCTTGCTTTAAAAACGATTCGTATTAAATGCACCGCGCTCGCTGAATGTTCGTCATCTTGCTCTTTTGTCTCGCTTTGGTTAGGTTAGATTAGACTTGCGAAAAAGGATAACGCGAACTTGCCTCGGGCGAGCGCGGTGCATTTAATACGAAACCTTTTCATAGCAAGTATTCGATACGTGTTTAAATTTTTTGTAATAACACCAACTATTACCTATTTGTCGGATTGTAATATCAAGTACCATGTTAAACGGGTTTTGATGTCAAAAAGTGTTAATCTTAAGTTGAACTCATATAGAAATCATGTTGAAGGTACTACGATAAAATATCATACGTAAATAATATCAATATTAGTAAATTCGTACACCAAATGTTTGTCATAATGTTAAAAATAGTACTTAAAAAATTAAATCAATTACTAACGCTTTCCAATAACCTAAAACTACACAAATGCAAACAACATCGTGAGAACGGTGAGTAAAAGTAATTTGCAACAGTATAATTGAATATTGAGAACTTAGCTGTCCTTGCTTTGGAAAAAAAATCACACGCGGACTTTGAGGGCTAAGTTTTTTTGTGTTGCCACCCCACAGTTTTTTACTTATTCAAATTACAAGGTAACTTTACCCCTGAGTTTTTTTACCAAACAATAGTTTCTTTTCTTTGTCCGCGTAATTTATTTTTTTCAACGGTCCAGGAACTTGCGAATAGCCCCGGGTCATAGTTGAGGCTCGGGAGTTCTCAGGAAGTTTTTAATCGTCTGTTTTCTATTGATAAAAGATTCGCACATCTGCCGTTCGATATCTCTCGTAAAAAGATGCGTTTACGCGTGGGAATGTTAGGATGTTATTTTGTGGGTAAAAAGATCGTTGCTAATAATTTATTAGAAATACTTTATAAATAATTATAGATATTAAATAAAAAAAAATCATTAAAAAACATACGAGCCTGAAAAATATTTGTAATCGTATTAAAGTTCAGAACTATCGAGAATAGGAATATCATACAAAATTAGTTTTAATCATTTATTTTATTAAAATGGAATGTTTATATTTCTAAATATATACGAAAGTGTTTTATTAATTACGGTAATGCTATTTTTTTCGAACTGACTACGCTATTGACCCAGCAAGGTCTTAACAGCTTCACCGGACTACTAAGGCGAGCGTTTGCGGCACTCGGCCATTACGGTAATGCTTATTGTTTCAATCATTTCAATTCTGAACACTTATAGTATTTACTTATATTGCTTCATAATGCATAGTTTTTTATGGTTTAAGTTCAGTACAGCAAAAGAATGGACTTATGGTTAAGTTATTTTTCAACTCTTTTATCTTTATAACTTCGTCCATGTACAATGTAAAATAAATATACATTTAAAGAAAAATAATATGTTCGGGATAATCTTAGAAATGACTGAACTCATTTGAATAAGACTTTTTTTACAAGAAAATAAAGGATTTTTCAGAGCATTTCCTGGATTTTATATGTCATTAGGCGACATTAAAAATTAGTGGTTAAGTCTTAAAAACAAAATTTCACTTTAAAAGTAAACTCATAATTCACACAATAAAAATGTTCATGTCAAGAAGATACTTTATTTAAGTAGGAAAGTACTACTTGATCTAGCATGATAATACTTATATGATTTAAAAACTAATCAAATAAATCGATTCAATAATTAACATGCTATAAGCACGCTTACAGACGAACAGAGAGACGGAGAGAACAAGAATCAAAGAGAGAAGAAGATTTTAGTTGTCCCCCACTTCCTTGAACACAGCGGAAATCTTAAAAACAGTGACTGGTTTTAGAGCATCATCTGTAGTCCGGTGAAGCAATTAAAAACTTGCTAGGCCAATAGCGTAGTCAGTTAGAGAAAAAAGAAGATCATCTATTAGAATTACAGCATTGATATTTGTAATATCAGTGACTAAATAATTAAAGAAAGGTTGCCGTTACAACATTGCAGTGAGCGACGCAATTTTGCATCTTACATTGAGCCACAGTTTCAGTATAGGAAAAAAATTATTCTTTTCCATTATAAAATAAAAATATGCAAAGCATCGTTTTTTAGATAATTTATATCTCAAACTTATTCATATTTCAAAACATTGGCGAATTCTTAAAATGAATTTCCCTACAAATGTTTTTTTTTTTCGATCTGACTATGCTGTTGACCCAGCAAGGTCTTAACAGCTGCACCGGACTACTTAGGCTAGCGCATAAGGCACTCAGCCGATTTCATTTGACAACTAGTTCAAGGGTGCATGGCACACCTCGGCTTGGGCTGTTGCCTGATACATGCAATTTGCGACCTATCTGAGCTAACCTAAGCTAACTATTCATACATAAATGAGTTGTCGAGGTATGTATCCTTGGTACTCATAGCTATGTGTTTCAATAACTCAAAAAAATCATACAAAACATCGTTTTTAAATAATTGATATCGAAATATTAGCAAATTCTTAAAATGAATTTCCGTAAAAATATATTTTTCTATATTTGAACAATATGGTAATCTAAATATACTGATAAAATAATACAATACCTAGCGTCTCTAAAAGGCGATCTGTCATCCGATCGTGCGGTAGTCAAGTTACCATTATTGTAGTGAAAAAAATATATGTTTTTGAATATCGAAAGCAGCGCGCGCGCAGATGTTCTATCCACTTTTTATAAATTTTACTGAATGAACGGGAAGTACCGCTATTTGTATTTTTTTTGTGATTACCGAGTTGTTGATGTTGGGATTTCTGTTGAGTATTGATTGTGTAATTATTTTATTGCTTGATATTTTATACATTTATTTATTTGTCGACTTTTTTAAAAAAGTCCGCCAACTTACTGAGTAATTAGATTGTTATATCGATAATTTACTACAAAATCTTGTAAATAGCATTTTTCCAAAAAATG
Organism: Antheraea mylitta; assembly: GCA_014332785.1. NCBI lineage: Eukaryota > Metazoa > Arthropoda > Insecta > Lepidoptera > Saturniidae > Antheraea > Antheraea mylitta. The sequence continues at coordinate 710,766 of JACEII010000029.1, read as the reverse complement.
TATGGGAAGGTACTTATTTCTTTGATGTATATATTTCGGTGAAACTGACTAGGGTGTAAGGGGTGTCGAGTAACATGTTAAGACTTGAGACACCCAAGCCAACCTCACCTGCACGTGGTGCACATTTTTTTTTTTTTTTTAATGTGGAGAGAAAATCCTCATGGACTATGCCAGAGCTCCGGGGGGGGGGGGGGGCCTGACTTGAACCGCCCTCCCTCACGTGCGAGTCACGCAGGAGAGGGGCCGAAAATGGCGACTTGAACCGGCTAAAACTCCACGACAACCTACGCCGCACTATGGGAGTGTCCCGGGGTAGCGCGAGCAAGCTCCGCAATACCCCTGGCGGCAGGCGTTTCCCACGCCGCACCCAGCTGAGGCAACCCGGTTGTTAAAAGCTGCCTCCCAGCTCCCCGAACCCGTGCAATGGGAGTCCAGGCCCCCCGTCCCTTTCCCCCTGGGTTCGGTCGGCAGCGGAGAGGCCACCCGTTCCGCCGCCACCCCATGGTTGATTTTTTACCGAGGTTTACTCCTCCTCCGCCTGAGCTACCCCGAGTTCCCCTCCGGCCTACGCTAACCTACGCATCCCCTCCCCCCGTAGCCTACATGGGAGGTTCCCTCAGGGCGGCCTCTGGTGGAAGTCGCCTCCACCACCCCGCCCTCCTCGTCTAAATCCCCGTCGACGCGTCACAGACGCACCGGCAGCTCTCTCCCTGGCATGTTCCGCCTCCTCTTTCTGCTTCATGACTCTTTCACAGAAAGAGACGACCGCTGTCCACGCGATGTTATCGTTGGCCATGGCCTTGACAACTGCTTGCAGGGACAGGTCGTTGCCTATCGTTGACACAAGCTCTTCTCGCTCTTCCGCCCACGCCGGGCACTCTGCGAGTGTATGTTGTGCTGTGTCATTTTCCTCCTCACAATGATGGCATTTCGGCAAATGTTCTTTCCCGACAATCTGGTATAAGTATTTGCCGAAGCAGCCATGCCCAGTCATAATCTGTACCACCCTGTACGTGAGTACACCGTGCTCCCTTTGGACCCAGTCTTTAAATACCGGACGGATAGCCTCAATGGTTTTAAGGCCGGCACTAGGTGAGTCTAGGGTATTCCTCCATATATTCATCATTCTACAATGAAGATCCTTCCGCCACGAAAGTTTTTCCCTCTGTGCGATTTTTCCTACCCTTGCCGTCTTTTCCTCACATAAGAAGTATAATTCCGATTGTAGTCGGGCTACCAGTGCCCATGGCATAGACCGGGCAAGCAGGCACGCAGCTTCATACGCTACTGTGCAATAGCTGTGTATCGATCGAGTAGCCATAATTCGCTGCAGCTTCCGTAGCACTGCGGGGCAACCTCTGTTCATGTTTCCATACCAGACCGGTGCTCCGTACAGAACCATGGAGCATATAACATTGGCATACTGTGAGCGGCATCTATCACCTGCTCCTCCAAGGTTTGGAAGAAGCCCAGATAGGGTCGAGGCGAACCGCATCACTTTCGGCGTTAGTTGTCGGAAATGGTCAGCAAACGTCCAACGGCTGTCCAAGACAAGGCCATGATATTTCATATGTGTGCCTATCTTTACGAACACATCTTTAACCCTGATATGCGATTCTGTAGGCGAGGCTCTACGTGGTCCATAGAAACAGACAGCCTCTGTTTTTGTGAGTGCAACTTCCAGCCCCAGCATCCTTATTCTATCGATTACTAGCGACACGTTTGCCGTCGCAAGCTGTATAACATCATTGATAGTTTTGCCATATGTTGTAATCAGGGTGTCATCCGCATAGCAGGTGACATTTGTGCCTGGATGGAGGGCACCACGGAGCACCCAATCGTATCCCAAATTCCACAGGAGTGGCCCAAGGACCGACCCCTGTGGAACGCCACAAGTAATTTCCCGGCAGTGGTTGCGATCATCCTTCTCGGTGTATATAAGGTACGACTCTATGATACGTCGCAGATATACAGGAACTCTATGATATTTGAGTGCCTCAATAATACACTCCCAGGGGATAGTGTTAAATGCGTTGGCGATATCGAGGGATACCGCCAACAACACTCCACCCTGTGACCGTGCTCCCTCTGCAAGCTCCTTTACACTAAAAATAGCTCCCACCGTTGAGCATCCTTCCCTAAATCCATGTTGAGTGGAGGATATGTTCGGTTCCGGTGTTTTACTAGTTTTACTAGACGGCGTACAATTACTCTCTCAAATATTTTCCCTACCTCGTCAAGGAGAATAATAGGACGGTATGTTGTTGGCGCGTCCGCCGGGCGTCCGTGCTTCGTCAATAAGACCAAGCGACCGGTTTTCCACTGTGTGGGAAAGTGTCCTGCCTGCAGACATGTCGAAAACAATCGTCTGAGTCTGTCACCCAAGGCATCAAGTGCCAGGACCCATACTCTGCCGAGTATGCCATCTGGCCCTGGGGCGAGGGTTTTTGACTCTCAATCTTCTACGTGCCTCCTCTAATTCGGCTTCGGTGACAGAAGGAGTTCGCTCACTCCCCACATCCCCGTGTACCACGTCAGTGATCGTAAACGGAGGTGTATATTCCTCCCTGTATGGAAACAGCTGTGTTAACACCTGCTCCAGGAAATGCGGTTCGAGGCTTCTCGTAGCCGGCGGAGCCTAGAGGCGTAAAGACCTCATCACTGCACGGTACGGACGCCCCCACGGGTCCCCATCAACCATACCCAGTAGCTCCTGCCTCGCTTTGTCCTTGGCTTTTCGAATGGCCTTTTGGAGTGTCTTTTTGGCCTCCCTAAACTGGTTGATCAGCTGTGTATCGGTGACCTCATTTCTACCCTGACGTAGTCGGCGGTGTCTGGCGCAGCGGCGTCTTGCTGCAGTGGTGCACCCTGCTGATCAACGAACGAGGCGATGGCGATAGCGGTGTGGTAGGGTTATACAGCCCAACTGGGTCGCTACCACCATGTATATGGCGAAAAAGCCCGTCATAGTGACTCGCTTCTGCACGTCGCGTTTCGGGATCAGCCTGTGCATATACAGTACCGGGTGACTTTCGTCATTATGGCCGGCATGACAGCGGCGACCGACAATGGATAATCTGTCTCTCGGTAGTTGCCGATGTTTTTGGATTGTACTATGCTTAAAATCAGGTATAGCGCAGTCACTATGTCGTGCTTCAATAAATAAAAAACCATTTCGAAGGTATCTTATGGCAAGAAGAAATAAATGTACCAAAATGGTTTAACTGATAAAATTTTTAAGACTCAATCGGTGTTATTACAAAAAAGTTAAAAACTTGGTTTAAAAAAGTTTTCGTACGAAATGCACCGCGCTCGCCCGAAGCGAGATCGCGTTATCTTTTTTTCGCAAGTGTAAGGTAACCTAACCAAAGCGAGACAAAAGAGCAATACGGCGAACATTCACCGAGAGATCTTGTTAAAGCTAGCGTTCAAAACGTGTTTAACTTTTTTGTAATAACACCGAATATGTTTAAACTGTTTTTAATACACTTATTGCAATAAACCCTCGATACATAAAAATATAGTTTTTTTTTTTTTTTTTTTTTTAATAAAAATATAGTTTATATACTAGTTCCTCTATCCATCATCTACTCTTTTTTTTTCTCTTCTTATTCTTCTGTTCTGCAGACTTTTGGGCCGCACATTTTTTTGCTTTCGCTTTTTTTATTTTTTGTGTGAAAAATCGTATCTGATCATCTACTCTTTAATACTCTTCTAGTTATACGACTTTAGTTAAGACGTGAAAGTATAACAAACAAACAAACTTACAGTTAACGTACAGTTTAAAAAATATTCAAGTCTTAAATAATTGTGCATAAAGAAATATCATAAAATTACCTTAACACGCATAAAATAGATTAATTTTAGAAAAATATTTATCAAATAATTACTACAGATTTTTGTTAACTTAGAAAATACAATTATTTATCTTAGACACTATTATCCAACCATCAAATTTTAGAAATAGCACTTATGGGGTAATCTAGTAATATTATTTCACATGTCCTTGCCTCGGAAAGGAGAATTGACCAGTTTTCACAACATTCACATTGTCATCAATCAAAACGAACAAACAATAATCAATGCTTTTTATTATAATTATTCATAGTAACATTTCAATAACCCTGAATAATGAAATTCGTGTGATAATCGAGGAGTTGGAAATGCGCGGGCGCGGCCACAGCGCGGCTCATCGGTGATTCATAATCACAGTACTATCAAACCTTAATAGATGCGTTGCTAAACCTAGCGCGTGGGATGATGGACGAACCGACTATTTATACAGGGTCTTCAATAATTTCGAAAATATTAACTAATTTATTCTTCTTAATTTCTCACCATTAGTCTACGAGCAAGGAAGATTACGATTTTCGTGTATAGGCATGTATATAACTATATATTCCATCATCTATGTTACATTAGGCGTGTAAGGGGTGTCGGTTAACATTTTAAGACTTGAAACACCCAAATCAACCTCACCTGCACGTGGTGCACCCTGCTAATCAACGAACGAGGCAATGGCGATAGCGGGGTGATAGGGTTATACAGCCCGACCGGGTCGCAACCACCATGTATATGGCAAAAAAGCCCGTCATAGTGACTCGTTTTCGCGCGTCGCGTTTCGGGATCAGCCTGTGCATATCCAGTACCGGGTGACTTTCGTCATTATGGCCGGCATGACAGCGGCGACCGACGATGGATGATCTGTCTCTCGGTGGTCGCCACTGTTTTTGGATTGTACTATGGTTACCATCAGGCGTAGTGCAGTCACTTTGTCGTGCATCAATAAAAAAAAACATTAACGGTTTAATTCTTTTCTCTCGAATTGACTAAACTATTGAAGAATGTTTCAAAATGTTTTTTTTTCCTTCTGAGAGCTTTCGTTGCGTGCTAGCGTTAGTCTGAAGTAACTATTCCACGCGGGCGAAGTCGCTAGTCGAAGAAGCTAGTTTTTATTAGAGAAGAAAAACAAGTAGAAAATTCTATTTGGAAAAAAATAAAATTATAATGTATCTTACCATTTGTTATTGGTATTTTAGTTCATTCAAATTAATAGAAATTAAATCGGTTAGTTATCCTTAAATTATTCGGGCATCTTGTCTGTTTGTTTGCTGATTAGCTTTATTAAATAGTTTTTGAAATGGTCTACGACAGTAATATAGTAAAAAAATCTTGTGAAATAGGAAATTACTAAAATCAATCAAAAGCCCCTTTCTTTCTAGAACTGATTACGCTATTGACCCACCAAGGCCTTCACAGCTTAATCGGACTACGTAAGCCCCTTTTGAAGCGTCACTACATACTATAAATCAAAGTGTTGCTGTCTGTCTGTCCGCGATAAACTCGCAAACTACTAAACGGATTTTCATGCAGTTTTCACCAGTAGATTCGAAAGCGATTCACGAGGAAGGTTTAGGTATATAATTTGTCAATGTTTTTTTTATCAGAGCGGGACAAGGTTTAAATTATTACAATGAGTTAGTATGCAGAAAATTAGTTAATTCAGATTATAATATTTCTTTTATCTTTAATATTACAGTACCCTGTATAACTTTATAGCATTCGATTGAATAGAAACTACATATTCAAAATAGTAGTATAAGTAATTGAGATTTAGATGTCTAATTGGGAATAGGCCGTGGCCAAATTATTGTAAAGAAACCCACGCACTACGAAGCCTGTGTCAATGCTTTGATATTATCGAAGGATATTGTAACCAGTATATCAGATGAATTAAAAATCTAATGATTAATTAATATACGGGTACATACATATTCACTATTTAAAACACTTTGCATCTACAGGCTTATTAGTAACCATAGTAAAGGGTCTAACATGATGAATTTTTATAAGAATTTTTTCTCCCCTAATAAATATAACTCTTATAGTTAAAGCTTTCTTAGACGCTTTGAATATGGAACGAAAATGAAACGTCACGCTAACGTCAATGTTACTGGATCGGGTTTACTCGGTTCCACTCGACATCAAGCGTGTTCGATTTGGTGACTAACTTATGTGTTTATACTCGGCTTCAGTCGTCATAAACTAAGTATTTTCACTTCTATCGTGTGATCATAAGCACACAATATCACTGGAAACCAACGTGAAGTAACAGTGCTTGTATTGTTGCGTTTCGTTCGGTCAGTGAGAGCGCCGGAGACCCACCTACCCTCCCCTTTCCCTTACTTTTTCCCTTTCTCTCCTTCCTCCACACCTAACACAGGCTGACAACGCACTTGTGACTCCCCTGGTGTTGCCAATATCTATGGTTACCACTTAACATTCGGTGACCCATCTGTGCTTTTGCCTCCTATGATATAAAAAAACGCAAATTTTTATATTTAATGTGGAATTTTATATGATAAAACTAGCTGTAACAGTGGCTCCGCATGTTTTTTATTATTTTATATGATAAATGATTGATAGTAAAATATATATTATGTAATCAATATGCGTGATGAACATTTAATACTAAATAACCTTTGTTTTCAATTGAGAAATTAACAGCTAATACGGGAAACATACTAATTAAAACTTATATTTAGCTATACCGTTGGTTTAGTATAATAAAGAATATATAGCATGGTGGGGCGTTATTTATTTTATATATATATTTAACAATAAGTTTTATTTAAACTTATTCCTTTATATACACAACATTTCTAAATACTCCTATACTGGAGTCGAAGTAGAAGACGCATCTGCCGTTTTTTGGAGTATCGAGTTTTATACCTATAAGTTAGGAGCTTGGCACTATTTTAATTTCATAAATAATTCTTATATTGTATATACTCTATTAAACTTATAAAAGTTGATAGATTAACAGCACAAACCACAGTTTTTATATTATAGATTCTGTTGGTACATAGTTTATTAGAAATGATTTCATAAATCATCCACAGCATCTCTATAGTAACTTTCATATCTCATGCAAATTTGTTCGACTGACAATGAGCCCATTTGTACACTTTCGGCCAAATTAATTTTACACTTAGTATATATAACTGAGGTCATATTTTGAAAGGGTTAAGGTTGAATATAGTTTATCGATTAGTTTGTTGATATTCATTTATAAATTTGTAGATACTATTCATATTAAAATGTGCGGATGGACTGATGAAGAACAATAAGAGGCGTGGGTTGGATTAACTCATTAAAATCTAACATCGCCTGGACGCCTTGACCGATATGCATGTTGATTGGTTCCTACAAAGGTTATGGGATAAATATTTCCTGTGTTAAATCAAGATGAAATATTTTATATAATGTCAATGACTCCTTACAAAGATAGACACTGTTGTATGAATGTTCTTAATGTAATATCCCAGTAAACAACTTACACTTTTTATTCGAAATGGTTTTTACAACAACTGACAGCGAAAGAGCGTCACCTTGTAAGAAAAAGAGGACTAAAAATTGTTGCGTATCATAACTGAACAAAACTGAAAATTGTGTTTGGTGGGGCTGGGGGAATTGGGAGAGGAGAGAAGAGGGTGGGGAGGGAAGGTCGTCCTCCAGCGCTCTCACTGGCCGAACAAAACGCAACAATGCAAGCACTGTAACTTCACGTCGGTTTTCTGTGAGGGCGTTATACTACCCCGGGCGAGCTGACCCATTCATGCTGATACCAGAAATAGCTTCAGTGTGGCTCTACCACAATATCACAGATTAAAACTTTAAAAGTTGTTGTTTAGTCGTTATATAATTTGCGTTTAAAAATTTTTTTTTTCCTCTTTTTTTTAGGGACTTTTATCATTTTTGACATGTCAGTCCCATCGTAACTTATATCTATATACAACTAAAACTCTTACATCTAAAAATACAAATCGCCTAATTACTAAACTTAAAAATACTACACAGGTCTTTGCAACAGTCCGATATTGGTTCTGACAAAATACTGTGATACACCCCCACATCCCCGATATTAATATTATACTGTTTAATAAGCCACATCCTCTCAAGTTGATATTTTTTGCACTCTTTCAAAAAATGATGAATGTCATCAACCTTACCGCACTCGTTGCAAATAGGTGAATTTGCAATTTTCATAAGGTGTTTAAATTTCCCTGATGGTATGTGTCCAGACCGTAATCTAAAAATAGGAATAAGTAATTTTCGTTTTATATTTGCCTTTGCGAACCACGGGACAGGTGGAGGCTGACACTGTATAGTACGGTACCAAATCCCCTTCTCTCTTGAGGTCAAATTAAAATATTCTTTCCACATGTTATGACATCTTATCTTAAATTTATATAATACTTCTGAGTAGTGTGGATGAATACTTATCTCTGAACCTTCTGCTAAAGCTAATTTTGTTAAGGCATCAGCTTTCTCATTTCCTTGTAAGCCTATATGAGACGGAACCCACTGCAATCTTAAACGCATAAAAGAACTATGAAATTTTAAGACCTCTCGAAGTATTGCATAGGCTATCGAAAATCCTCTGTGACCAGAGGCACATCGAACCAAATGCTGAAGAGCACTCTTGCTATCCATTAAGATAACAATATTTTGATGCATTGATCTTATACCATGCTTAATAGCTTCCAAAATTGCAAATAGTTCCAGAGTCATAATAGACACATTAGTTCTTACATTATACAGGCCAGCAGTTTCTGTGTCTGGTTCATAATATGCAGCACTCTGACCCTTACAAGTTTTAGCACCGTCCGTATATATTTTCACCCATTGATTGTATTTTTCTATGAGTTCTTTTGTTACTTCATATTTTAGAGTACTTAAATTAAGTTTATCTTTTGGCCCTGTGACACTATCTAGATTTAATTTAATTATATCATTTATATTTATATAAATAGGCCAAACATCTAAAGAAAACATTGAAAGAGGGTAACTCGAATGAATGTGTATATTTTCATGTATTTCATTATAAGCAATTGTTAACAAAGGTTTTTTTTTCTAATCCAGTAGGAATTCTCACATAGCTTATTGAGATTATCTAGAAGTAAAACTATTTGGTGGTTTGTCCATGAATGTGCTTTAAGACAAAATTTTTGAGCAAGGTAACGTCTTCTTATATACAGAGGTGGTATACATAATTCGCTCTCCATGACATGAATTGGTGAGCTTTTAATAAACCCACCAATAATCCTTAGGGCTTGATTCTGAATCTTGTCTAACTTTGATACATGTGTCTTTGCACTATTATCATACAATATACAGCCATAATCGAATCTACCACGAATTAGCGATATATATATATTTCTTAAATAATCCCCATGTATTTCCTGACAATACTTTTAAAACATTTAAAAATTTTGAAACTTTTGCTGCAATTTCATTAATGTGCTTTCCCCATAAAAGTGATCGGTCTAGCCACATACCTAGGTAATTTACACTATCTGCTAAATCTACTGAAAACGAGTTTATTTGTAGTTTAATTTGTTGTCGTCTGTGACCTCTGCTAAAAATACAATACTTAGATTTACTTGGTGACAATTCCAAACCTAATTTCGTAAATATAGTCATCATATAGTTTAAAGCGACCTGCATATTATATTGACAAAATATTAAATCTTTGTGTCCTACATACAAAACAAAATCATCTGCGTATTGACTAACATAAACATTTTTAATATTGTGACAGATCTCATGGGTTGCAATGTTAAACAATAAAGGTGAAATAGGATCACCCTGAGCTAATCCTTGGTCTGTCCATCTTGTTATAGTTTCTCCGTTTATATCAGTCTGCATTATTAGATGTCTTTCATTTAAAAAAGACCAGAAATAATTGCAAATTTTTTGACCTACCTCAACGTCATCAAGAGTTTTAACCACTCTATATACGGATACGTTATTATAAGCATTTGTTATATCTAAAAAGAGGCCAACTGTAGGAATATTTTGAGAAAAACCAATTTGTATATAGGTTACTAGTCTAGCAAGAGAATCCAAACATGAGTGAGCCTTCTAAAACCTATTGTTTGACATGCCAAAATTTTATTTCTTTCTATATACCACTCTAAACGCTTATTTATCATACTATATAAAATCTTGCAAATGCACGATATAAGGGAAATTGGTCTAAGTTTGCAATCTGTAGTCGAATTGTTTTCGGATTTAGGGATAGGGTGAACTAAAATTTCTCTCCATTGTCGAGGAATATAACCATAATTAAGGATATATTTGTATATGTGTAACAAATAAATCTTACAATTATCAGGTAGATTAGAAATCATAGAATATGAGATCCCATCATATCCAGGGGCAGTATCAGAACTCTTAATGTTTTTATCAAATTCTTCTAATGTAAAATCTTTTTCAAGAGTATGGTTAATAGATGTAAAATTAGGGGGCGAATTAATAGCAGAGGCAGGAGTTAATGACCATAATAGCTTTTTTTTACATCTATTGGTACATCGTAATTATTTATTTTCATACCTTTGATCCAGCGCATTTTTCGCCACACATCTGTAACTGATGTTGATTTATCTATGATGTTACAAAACGTATGCCAACTTGTTCTTTTTGCTTTCTTGATTAGGTCTTGTGCTTCTTTAACTTTCTTATTTAATTTTAGTAAGTTATCTGGCGTTGGATTCCTACGAAAGTTACTAAGCGCTAATCTACGTTCTGCAACTGCTTTAGACAAATGTGTACTCCAATACTTTTTTGGCTTAAATTTATTATCTGGAGAAGTGCTTATGTTAGTTACGGGGATATATTTATCAGCTGAACTATTACATTTGATTAATAGAGTAGTCATAATGAAATTGGATGACTTTTTTTACTGTTAATATCTAAATCACAATGACTATCAAATGTCTCCTTGAGGGAGAGTCGGTATGCAGACCTTACCAGTTAAAACAGTGTAAAATCTTACAGGTAATTGTATGTTAACAATTTTCGATTGATTACTGATAACCACATAGATATTTTTACTTTATTCATTATTGAAGGGTGTGTATTTTGTCTTTATTTACTTTTTTAAAGTAGAACGTATAAGTTAAAACAAAAACATAAATAAACTAGTCACATATTTGAGTCGCGAACATGACACGGTTACAGGTTACCGCCACACACGATACCCACCGGTCCCGACGGGACATCCTGATAACACCCGTGCCCGAGTCCACGGTACAATTCAGGCCAAAACACTTGTTCAATTGATAGATATTTAAAACAAGCCTTATTTAATATCTCATATATTCAATCAAATCTATTTTTTCAATAATCTCATATGTTCAATACAATGACTTTTTGTTCCTTTTTTTATTTTGTTATCTTTGAAACTCTTGAACAGTTTTAGACATTTAAAAAAATATGTTCATTATGCTAAGCTATTAAGTACGAATGGTTTATTCTGTATTATTTCTTAAAGCTTATTGTTACTAAATCATTTCATATACATATTATGTAGTCCGGTGAAGCTGTTAAGACCTTGCTAGATCAATAGCAAAGTCAGTTCGAGAAAAAAAATTGCATAAAAATTGTGTCTTATTAGAAAATAATATTTACACCTTTATTTCCATTAAGATAGAGGTCATCTCATTGGAAAATTTATCTCGTATATATTTATGGACATGTCGAAAAATAATAAATTCTTTAATATTAAACAGATTATTATTAACATGCTTAAGACAATCTAGTAATATTCTAATAATTTATTATAAACGAATTATTTACGAACCGATTATCAATAACGATTACAAATACTCACATTAAGAATATTAATATATCGTATTCAAAAGTTGCAGTTTTGAATAGTAAAGGGGTTTCCTAAGCCCGTCTCGCTAGCTACTACACTTAAATAAAAAATCTGTAGTCAGACACCTGTAGATGTTTTCCGATAGCTGCACTTGAGAACCAGTCCTAAGCTGAGTATTAGCATGTTTGTCAATTTAGACCAAATCGTCATTTAAAATCGGTTAAGATTGTGGTCAAAAGCTAAAACCTATTAAGTATTATAAGCAATAAAGATAGAGATACATTCTAAATACATTAAACTATTTTTGCACACGGTATTGCTCTTGATATTATTCATATAATCTAATCCTTCGTGAATAATACTTTTGTCTGGATGAAAAATTCTTACCCTATGTCCTTTTTCGTATTTGTAGTAAGTAGAATGTATATGCAAAATAATATTACGATCGGCTTAGTAATAAAAAATAGTTGCAGCTGTCTTGGAATAAATAATAAAATATATTTTAATCATTACTAGAAATGTGTATCTGTCTGACTGTTTGATTGAAACAAAGGGAAAGTGAAAGAAAGTATTGCTGTCAAAAATAAAACCTGATTAAAAAATCATAAAGCATATATATCTTCAAGTAACATGTACTCGTGGTTTTATTAAAATTCGTTCACTCTATTAAAAGTTGTAATTTTGATGACGACGCGACTTAAGTACGGGAAAAAAATAGACAAATAGATGGACTTTCACTACATTCAGATGATTTTATTAGTCACTGTTTTTTTACATTAGGTTCGAAGCGGACGGAGTCGTGAACATAGTCGCTATTAAATAAGATATTGTAATAACTAACAATATTTTCTAGGAATTGCGTCAAAAGTTATTAAAATAGGAACTATAACGCTCCTAACAACATAGCTAGCAGTGTAAAATATAATGGTGTGACCATTGGCGCGCGGTCGGCCGCCAATTACTCTATTGGCAACAATTGTTGTGCGACACTGCCCGTCGTCCTATCATCGATGCTTTCATATCTAGTTGCCAGTGACACACTATTCAAATTTTAATATACTTGTCAAACGAAATTACAATAATTTTGACGATATGAGATTCAAAAATATATCACACTAGGCTTACGGACGATGAGATTCCTCATGGGTAACTTCTCAAAAAGCATCTATTTTTTAATTCCACAAATTAGCCTTTTTAAGTTATATTTATTTGTATATAGTTTATATTTTCAAAAACTCTTTTACAAAATTACTTATTCCAATACTAATTAATAGTCAATTAAAAGTAGCTCACTCTTTAAAAAAGCACAATCTGGACTGTCTTTGATATTGGTTTATGGAGGGTACTTTGGTTTATAATTTAAATTAACGAGGCACCGATCAATTTTTTTTTCTTAATGTCTACTCTATTGACCCAGCAAGGTCGTCATAGCTTCACCGGACTACTAAGGCGAGCGCTTAAGGCACTCAACCGATTTTATTTTAGCAACCAGCTCAAGGATGCGCGGCACTCCTCGGCTTGGCTGTTGCCTGTTGCATGCAAAATCGCGACCTATCTTAGCTAATCTAGCTAACTATTCATATATGTATGAGTTGTTGAAACGTATATGTGTACCAAGCATACACGACTCAACAACTCCTCCATATATTTATTATTGGAAAATTGAGAGTTTTTCAGTTCGATAAGGGAAAAAAAGTAAACCCTTCCACTTTCATGTGTAAGCGTGTCGGCGTGCACCACTAACGGATTGGAATGATTCGCGGTTTTTTCAAAATAACTAATCGTAAGTAATTTTACGTACGCCCAGATAGAAGGGATCTCTAGGTCTCTATGGAGATCGACTCTCCGGATGTACCACGCGGCACCGGTCACTTTACGTAAAACACAATTTTGGAGAACATGCAGCTTATGAAAGTTATCTTTGGACATATGCGCAAAAACGGGGCAGCTATATGTCATCACGGGACGGATACACGTCTTATACAAAGTGAGCTTGTGTCTGAGGGACGTCTTACTCTTATGACAAAGCAACGGATGGAGGCGACCCAAGACCATAGCGGCTTTGTTTCGCACTCTGTCTATATGTGAATTGAACTTTAAATGTTTATCTAATGTAACACCGAGATATTTGGCCCCTTCGACCCAAGGGATATCGATTCCGTATAGCCTGATGGGCTCGGCACCGATCAAATATACTAGTAACTATATACTTAATGTTTTTTAATATATTACATATGTGCGGCAAAGTAAAAAAATTGAGATTGCTGGGAAAATACAAAGCAGGACAGCTTTTTTTTTCGAAATGACTACGCTATTGACCCAGCAAGGTCTTAACAGCTTCACCGGACTACTCAAAGCAGGACAACAGTTATAATACAGACTTTGATAACCAAACGTAAGTCTTCACTGCACGACTTTCAGACTTTTCAACAGCTTAGCATATATACTGGCAGATCCCAGAACGAGACAAACTAAAAAAAATTACTGTGATGGGTTTGGTACTGTTAAAACAGTATTTTAAAGCGATGATAGTTCGTTCAGTTGTTAACTTGTTCGGACACCGCGTTCATCGACGTAGGTGCAAATATTTGCGACTGATTCAATATCTTCGATGAAAGGAGACATTGTGATGATACCTTAGTATGCTGGTAGGGCTTTTTCTAATCCAGCTTGGCTAACTACCACCCTCAAATAAATAAATATAGCTCCGACAGCTAGATTTAGTTCCGACACAAAATACATATAAGAGTTGTCGAGGTATGTATGCTTGGTACATATAAATATTTCAATAACTCATGAATATGTAGCTTAGGTTAGCTAAGATAGGCCACGAATTGTGTGAATTAGGCAACAGCCCAAGCCGAGCTGTCCCGTGCACCCTTGAGCTAGTTGCCAAAATAAAATCGGCTGAGTGCCTTAAGCGCCTTGCCTTAGTAGTCCGGTGAAGTTGTTAAGACCTTGCTAGGTCAATAGCGACAACAGTTCCAAAATAAATTTAGGTTTCATATAATTTTTATCATAATTTAACTTCAGGTGAGTTTGCGGTCGAACGCTAAATCCTATAGAAGATATAAAAAGTACAAATTTGCTAATTCGTTTAAAATAATAAAAATTTGATAACTTGATGATGTACTGCTTACTTCAGTTGTATCTAATATAAACATAATTACATTAATTACACAGAAAACAGTTTTATCAAAGAAAACTATCCTTTATATAAGTCATAATAATATAGTAATAAATTGTATTCATTGTTAGTAATCTATAGGTTTCGGTATGACGTATAGCCAATTCAGGGGTTATAGGGCAAAAATATACAAATGCCCAAGGGTCCCTAAGCTAGAGAACAGCTCTATGTGCACGTACCTCATTTGTTAATTCCATTACCGTATGAGAATATGTATAGGTGACTAGCTTATTACGGTAACAGGGAAAAATCTCACTTCTGAAATCACACACATGTGTAAACTAATTTTTATCTTCTAATTAAACTACCGGAGTATTCGGTTTTTCACACATTTATTATACGGTAAAATGTTTGTCACGTATTTTTTTAGCCATTTCGATTATATATAAGAGCATTATTAATAATTATAAGGTTTCAAATTATGTATACTCCCGGTATACGACATTTCATTTAAATAGATTGAAAATTAATAAAAAAATACGATTTCTAAATATGTTTTTGACAATTTTATCCATTACAAAGCCTATAAATTAGCTGATAACAATTATATACTTACAATCTTCATAGGTTCAATCTGAACATACCGACAAACTAAGATAAATATTTATCATAAAATTAAAAAAAAATAAAATACACACAGAATGTACGTATTAATATTTTATTTTCATCGAGTAACTTACTATTTTTTTTTAAATATTATATAGGAGGCAAACGGACAGGCGGCTCACTTGATGTTAAGTGATCACCGCCGTCCATAGACACCAGCAACACCAGAGGAGTTGCTAGTGCGTTGCCAGCCTGTGTTTAAAAAGATGGGGGAATGGGAGGGAAGGGAGAGAAGAGAAAAGTGGAAGGGAGAGGAGACGTGAGGGGACAGGGGAGGTGGGCCTCCGGTACTCTCACTGACCGAACGAAACGCAATAATGCAACCACTGTTACTTCAAGTCAGTTTTCTGTGAGAGGGTGGTACTACCCCGATCGAGCCGACCCATTCATGCTGAAACCAGTTATAGCTTCAACGTGGCTCTACCACCTACCTATTTTGTTATTAGGCCCTCTTCGGCAACGTCTCAAACCTAGGTCCGTTCCCTCGGCGTGGAGCCCTTGAGTACGCTGCTCACGCGATACAGTGACACAAAACCTTTCATCACTGCAACATCACACACATCACCTATACTCACGTGCACGCCTACACACTGGTTTTCTTTTTCAGTGAAATAAACGACAAAGAGTTCTACCTTTATTATTCCCCATCCAATCCTATCCTATATAGTTTAGAGGAATTTTTCCGACACAAAATACATATTGGAGTTGAAATATAGGAGTTGTTAAGGCACGCATGCTTGGTTCACATGCATGCAACTCAGATAGGTCCCGATTTTTGGACAAAATAGGCGACAGCCCAAGCCGAGGTGTTCCGTGTACCCTTGAGTTAGTCACCCAAACATCCCAAATCGACTGAGTGCCTTCGGTAAAGCTGTAAAGACCTTTACAGGTCAACAGCGTTTTCATTAAAAAAAATTGTGTATATATCGTTAAATTTCAATATAATAAATACCTAACAACATAAAATTGAATTTTGAGCAGATCTGTAGATATAGAACATTTTTACTTAAAAAGTTACTACAAACATAACGGAAGAAATTTTTAGTATGGCGAATTATGGTTAATAAAATGTTTCGTACAAAATGTCACAAAACGGTCAGCGCCAAAAATAAATTCAATAAACGACGCGCAGCGAAGCGGTAAGTCCATAATAATCCGTGTAATCGTTCCGGCTATCCGTCACAATTAAAAACAGATCGGGTTATCTGCTCTTTATCAGAAAATTTATCAGTTGTGTTTGCATTGGACGATACCATGGACGAAAGCACAGGTAATAGAAATCTACTAGAGTATTTCATACAAGCACGGCTTCTAAAATTAGATATTTTTCCCTTGTTTAATTACTACGACCACAAAATAATTATTAAAAAAATCACAATACTTAGGTGCACGTTATGTAGCATATCCACCTAGAATTGATTGTCTTCTATCATATCTCACTACAACAAAAAACGTTTGATTATTTACGCATCTTGTAGTTGAAAAATTAAATTTCAAACTTATAATAAAAATACCTGTTCACTCTGTAGACTAGATGACAATGCAAACGTCCACTTAACGACTCTTTACCGGTGAAGAAAGAGATGTGGTTTAAATGGTAAATGGTTTATTAATGGTTTATAATAATCCGGTCGCTAATGGTAAATAGTGGACAGTGGTGGTGAATCGTTCGTGGTTGATTGCGAACTGAACTAATACAAATATATTGTCTTAATAATAAAACGTTAAAGTACACGCACTGCACCAACTATATATAATACCTAACGAGCAGTTCGGTTGTGTAACTCTGAACAACCGATTTTCCGTAAAAGTACACTGAACAAATATCAAAAATGATGTATATTTGAAACTAACTGTTTTCCACTTGCTGCGTTGGGCATTAAAAGTGACAGCAAAGCGTCAATCGATTCCAAAAAATAAGTAACCGAGAACCATCTAGGAAAAATACCACATCCAATGGTCGCAGTCCCTATACCGATATATTTAGTTATTTTGACGTGATTGAGCCACAAAGGAACTATATTTTTCTATGTTAGTTCAATCATTAAATCAATCACCACCAGTGGACATGGTAAAGAGAAATATTTTATTAAAATGAACAACGTGCTAAATGCCTTAAAAGCGACGCATACGTGCACAGGAGCGTCCTAATGAAAATGTACGACTCTTTGAAAACCTGTTTTAGTGGTGAGATCCTCGGTATTCGCAAATTGGTTCAAGCTACACTACTTTATTGCCATTGTCCGTTTATTTCGGAATATTCCTTTATTGTTAGAAATATACTGGATATTCCGAACGTAAATATCGTTTATAAAGTACGGGTATTGAAGAGAAAAAAAATGTAGTTTTTTAGTTTAAGATGTTTTAAGCACGAAAATTAATTTCATCTTTCTCTTTTTGTTTTTCAATACTTCTAACGCGTAGAAAATAAAATAATGAATACGTATATTATAGACTTATTTGTTGACAAATAATATTTATATATAAATATCTTCCTGTACGTGTGTATTTCACTGAACTCCTCCTAAACGGCTGGACCAATTTTGATGAAACTTTATGTGCGTATTACAGTAAATCCGAGATTAGTATAGATTCACAATTAGATTCGGTAGGTGGCGCTACGGTTCAATTTTAGATTGTTTTTTTATTATCAAGGCACGGCAACGTCAGCTCAACCCGTTAATATTTATATATGTAAATTACTGCTGCGACTTCATTCGTGTTAGTTACAATAAAAACCTTATAATCTATGTCAATAAAACTTATAATTCTATTAATGTCATAATTCAGAATCAGATCAGTAGTTCGAGAATTATCTATTACAAACTATATCTCCTTAATTTCATTCCCTTTAATGACATATATTTAATGATTACTTTTTGGGCTCATGGCTTAAATAGATATACGCCAGCGTTTCTAAAACATTTTCTGAATATTCACAGCAATTTCTTCTATACAGGCCTATATACAATGGAAAACTAAGTATATTAATATAAAAACGAGACGGCTTTAGTGTAACTTTAAATTACATAGGTGCTAGTAATAAATCCTATCAGTAAACACCATTCCATACCCTTACGAAATACTCGCAACAATGCAAGATTTAACATAAATGTAACCATATTATAGTTTTCAGAAAATGTTAGATAACCAGTAATATCTACGAGTTATAGTATACGGACTATTGAGTTGGACTAAATTGAGACGTTTACACATATTGACTGTAAAATGGCATACGAGCGACGGCGCCGCGCCGGAGTGAAATTTGTTCCGTTACAGATGAGTTGCAGACGAGCGGTTTAACACATTAATGTCGTTTTTAAAAAAGATTAACAATTTACATTTCAACTGAAATATATATATATATATATATATATACTGTTTTCAACATTAGTTGTATATTATATTTATGTAAAATAGAGACAAGTCGATAAGTCGATGTATTCTCATGAATTCATAAGGAGTTTTCGAATGTTACATTAATAGCACTGATTATACCTTATTAGACGTATCAAATATTTTACTGCAGAATTGCACATCTTAAAACAATCTACAGTTAAATCCACAATGTCATGTCTAACGACTAAAAACAACCCACAGTAGTCATTTTTATCCTTTGAATATGCAAATTAAAACATAATTGATTATATACGTTGTTAGTTTGATAAGTATAGTATTAATTCTTATCAAATTAAATATTGTAGTAAGTTGAGTATTTAATGTAGAACAAAACTACCCATTACAATACGTCATAATTTCAATAATTATCTTAAGCGATACCAGATTTTTAATTGCGTGCAATAAAAAGTTGTGTAAAAATGCTTACATAGTATCTGTAAGTATGGTGAAGTATAAAAATCAGAGCCGAAAATAGCTTTATTGTTTAAATGCCTATAACGCCACATCAATACATTGCACTCATGTGAAGTCGACGTGGGTTCACTAGTAATACAAAATATAAATACTTATATCGTAAGTAGTAGCAAATAAAAATATTATTCAAATTATAAATGGATTTATGGCATAAGTTAGAATAAAATAAAAATCTCGAACTAGAAATAAAGTGTTTCCAAAACGCAAACTTCAACACATTTCGGTTCATTAATATTCTGACTTTTGAATTAGTAACCACTTTCTAATGAACAAAATAACATAAATAACGATCCTTATTAAACGTGTTAATAAATATAACAATTTTATCATTATTGTTAAAGAATTGCTAGACCAAAACATGCTGGTGGTGGTGGGTCAGCGCTTCCGCCGCTTGGGTCCTGGAGACATGCTGCGACCGCTCCTGCTAGCCAGCACGCCTGCCGTGGTTTCAGAAACGAGCCGCGACCACGGATATACGTGCTATAATAAATTCATGAAATCCAATCATTTTCGTCAAAAAAACGCCTGTCTGTGACGCATAAGTATGACCACGATTCAGTGTGACACGCGGGCGCAGCTCGTCGACGCTCGGCGTCTTTACTGATTTATTGCAAATGGCGCGAAAGGGAAAACACTCGTAAACGCGGCGTTCAAGCGTTTATGGCACGTTGTTTGGTCGAGCGTGCGATTGCATCGCGTCGGACTGCCCTTTGCGTAAATCTCGTGGTTATTAGATGAGTTCTATGATGTATTTTCACATGACGTTATATGTATTTTGCTGGTTGATGTGACTTTAAATAACTTACTTTTGTGTACATGAATATTTATGTACTTATTATGTATTAGGAAACATAAATTGCGTTAAGGATTCATAATAGGTATACCCAAATCAAAAAGTTTTTTTTTTTCGAACTGACTACGCTATTGACCTACTAAGGTCTTAGCAGCTTAGCAATTGTAGGTGGTAGAGCCCCCCCCCCGGGGTGCACTGTCAGAGAGCCTCCGCGTGGCGCACCCCGGGCAACGTCGGTCCCCATTGACCGGCGGCTGATCTCTGACGAAGACCTTGCTTTCTTACTTGACTCCGATTCTGTCCTAAACGATGACCCTTTGTTACACCCAAGGATTGATTCCTGCACGCTCGATGACTTTGCTATGTTTTCTGGATCATGATTGACTCCTTTTTTGTTTACCTTTGCACTCTCATGGATTCTGATACCTACTTCAAATGTTAACTCACGCTTCTTCTCCGGATTCCGATCATAACAACTATGGCAGCACAACCTGAAAAATTACTACCCCAGGAGGGTACCACCTGCTCTGCAGGTGGAGAATCCCTCCCCGAGTCTCTAGACTCGGGCAGCCCCTCGTTCTCTGGGGGGGACAACAGTTTGTGTGATATCTCATTGACGACGACTTTGGCAAGGATAGCGGATAATGATATGATAAACGATTCGGATGTCAATAACGGAACGACGAACCTGGCTTTCACAAAGGACTCTTATCTCAAAGCGACGATGAAAAGTGCAAAGTTACAAAAAGGACTACCTCAGGAGGGTACTGCTCGCTCTGCGAGCAGAGAATCCCTCCCTGGGTCTTCGGACCCAGGCAGCCCCGGGTTTTCTGAGGGGGGCAAAATTTTGCGCGGCCGATCTAAAACCCAAAAGAAAAAGAAGACTAAGGCAAAGAAAACGGACACTGATGCAAGCGACATGGACGTTGCGGGCCTACCAGAAGCTCAGCTCTCTGCAGGCGCTAGGGGTTCTGCGAAGCGCCCTCACGAGGGTGCTTTCACGGGTTCTGACGTAGAGGCGAGCATAGATAAGCTGCCCAAGGTAGCCTCGTCTTCCCGTGGCAGGCCACAGCGACGACCGGCTAGTAGGCGCCCTATCCTGGGAGAGGCGGACGGCTCCTATGACCGAGCTATGTCTGACCGCATTTATTCCTCAGGGGCGGATGAGAGCGCCCTGGAAATGGATGAAGTTCCTCAGCCCCTGGGTCCCGAGGGTATGGACCGTGATCGGCTCAAGATCCAGGCAAAGGAACAGGTCGAGTCGATCTACGGCGTAGTCCAGAAATCGACGAACCTTCAGGGCCCAATGAAGAGGGCGCTGAAGCGGGCGGCCCAGTCTCTCCAGGACGTGGTCGATGCCCTTTTGTCGAGGACTGAGAGCGAGGAGGTGACTCGGCTGAGGCTGGAGTCCCGTGGCCTCCGTCGCCAGGCGGAGGTTTGGAGGTCGGAGGCCCTCGCCTGGCGGCGTCGGGACAACGAAAGGAAAACCATGCCGCCACCTCCCGCGCCTACTCCCGCGCCTACTCCCGCGCCTCCTCCCGCGCCTACTCCCGCGCCTACTGCGACTACTGTGCCTTGTTCCCCGTCTCTGCAAGTGGAACCACCAAGGGGATGGGAGGAATCTCTCAAGGCGGAGGTAGAACGGCTTGGGCATTCCCTCATAACTCAGTTTGGAGGGATGCTCAATGCCAGAATCGAGGTCATTGAGGAGCGCCTCCCACCGAAGAGGGTGGTTAGACCGCCGCTGGAGGCGGATAGACGACGGGTGCCACCTGGGCCTGCACCACCAGCGCAAAACGCTGCTGCTGCGGGGAACACCAGGGGGCCCCAAAATAGGTCAGCCCCGCCTAAACCGTGCCCCCCGGCGCCTTCCGAGCCGGAGGAGGAAGGCTGGACCACAGTCGTGCGCCGGGGTAAGAAGCCCAAGAAGACCACTCCAGCTGTGACAGCGACGCCAAAGCCGGGAGCGGGCCCCAAACCATCTGGGGCCAAGCCCAAGAGTCGCAAGAGGAGGCGAAAAAGAAAGCTCGCCCCTCCCAAGACGGCCGCAGTCCTCGTGACGCTCCTGCCGGAAGCAGAGGAGAGGGGGGTGTCCTATAAGGACGCCCTCCTGAAGGCGAGGACGGAGGTGTCGCTGGGTGAGTGCGGCATTACCGCCCCCCTGCAAGTGCGTACCAGCGCCACAGGGGCCAAGGTGATACGAGTGCCTGGCGCCCTGGCCCCGGAGCAAGCGGATCGGCTGGCCGCAAGAGTCAGAGTGGCCCTGGCGGACGTGGCCACGGTCGTGCGGCCTACGAAAAAGGCCCAAGTCCGGGTCGTCGGCATTGACGAGTCCGTGACTTGGGACGAGGCCATAGAGGCCGTAATCAAGGTGGCCGAGTGCGAGCTCACTCAGGTGAGGGCGGGCAAACTGCGCTCTCAGCCTGGGGGTTTGAGCTCCCTGTTCGTCTCCCTCCCTGTAGAGGCAGCTCAGAGGCTGGTAGCGGCAGGTCGCATCCTCGTCGGCTGGAGTGCGGCCCGGGTGCAGCTGTTGGAGGGCAGACCCCTGCGGTGCTTCCGCTGTATGGGTCTGGGCCACACCCGGCCGATGTGCCCATCCAAGACAGTGTGGGGAGCGATCTGCTTCCGCTGCGGGATGGAGGGGCACCACGCTGACATCTGCACAGCAGAGAAGGCCAAGTGCGGCGTCTGTGCGGATGCCGGGCTGCCGTCTAAGCATGTAATGGGAGGGGGCAAATGTAAGCCCCCTCCTGTTAAGGGGAAAGCCCGCCCTCTCAGAGAGGTGAGCTCGGAGGTGGCTGCTACGGAGGTGTAATGGACTACATCCATAGCAGTTACCTCCAAGGAAATTTGAACCACTCCGCTGCTGCGCAGGACCTCCTCCTGCAGGCAGTGGCGGAGTGGCAGATTGACACGGCGGTGGTTGCGGAGCCTTACCGCGTTCCGGACCAGCCACATTGGGCCGTAGATGTGGCTGGTTCCGTGGCCATCTTGTCTGGGGGAGGTACGTCGCTCTCGGTCCGGGAGAGGGGTGACGGATACGTGGCGGTCGCTTCACGGGGCCTTGCAACCCTCGGGGTGTATTTCTCCCCGAATCGGCCCCTGGAGGAGTTTGAGTCCTTTCTGGACGCCTTGGGGCCGGTCGTGAGGCGACTAGCGCCGCTTCCCGT
>JACEII010000029.1:672318-687072 GCA_014332785.1 Antheraea mylitta | reverse complement strand
AGAATAAAATAAAAATCTCGAACTAGAAATAAAGTGTTTCCAAAACGAAAACTTCAACACATTTCGGTTCATTAATATTCTGACTTTTGAATTAGTAACCACTTTCTAATGAACAAAATAACATAAATAACGATCCTTATTAAACGTGTTAATAAATATAACAATTTTATCATTATTGTTAAAGAATTGCTAGACCAAAACATGCTGGTGGTGGTGGGTCAGCGCTTCCGCCGCTTGCGTCCTGGAGACATGCTGCGACCGCTCCTGCTAGCCAGCACGCCTGCCGTGGCTTCAGAAACGAGCCACGACCACGGATATACGTGCTACAATAAATTCATGAAATCCAATCATTTTCGTCAAAAAAACGCCAGTCTGTGACGCATAAGTATGACCACGATTCAGTGTGACACGCGGGCGCAGCTCGTCGACGCTCGGCGTCTTTACTGATTTATTGCAAATGGCGCGAAAGGGAAAACGCTCGTAAACGCGGCGTTCAAGCGTTTATGGCACGTTGTTTGGTCGAGCGTGCGATTGCATCGCGTCGGACTGCCCTTTGCGTAAATCTCGTGGTTATTAGATGAGTTCTATGATGTATTTTCACATGACGTTATATGTATTTTGCTGGTTGATGTGACTTTAAATAACTTACTTTTATGTACATGAATATTTATGTACGTATTATGTATTAGGAAACATAAACTGCGTTAAGGATTCATAATAGGTATACCCAAATCAAAAAGTTTTTTTTTTCGAACTGACTACGCTATTGACCTAGCAAGGTCTTAACAGCTTCACATGACTACTAAGGCGAGCACTTAGGGCACTCAGCCGATTTTATTTGACAAGTAGCTCGAGGGGGCGCACTGCACGCCTCGGTTTGGACTGTTGCCTGAAATGTGCAATTCGCGACCTATTTGAGCTAACCTAAGCTAACTATTCATACATATATGAGTTGTTGGAACATATATGTGTACCAAGCATACGCACCTCAACAATTCGTATATATATTTCATATCGGATAATTTTCTAAACTATTTCAATTCGATAAGGGAAAGAAACAAAATGCTTCCACTTTCATGTGTAAGAAGCATGTATGCGTGCACGTGTGTGGAGGTGATATCTGTAATGTTCTTGCAGTAATGTAAGATTTTGTGTCACTGTATCGCGTGAGCAGCGCACTCAAGGGCTCCACGCTGAAGGAACGGACCTAGGCTTGAGCCGCTGCCGAGCGGGGCCTAATCTGGTGTGCGGAAGCAATATTTACCCCCAGAGTTTAAAAAGATGTTATTATCAAACTCTCTATTTGTTACCTATTCACTACAAATGTTTTCAACTGACCTCCGCGAAATGTGGTATATATAGTTAACCTAGTACTTGACGAAGAACACAGATTATATATTCAAAATTGTAATTTACTATCAATTCGAGGAAGCTAGAGTACTACTGTTGCGTAGGGAGCTGACCATATGAGTAATCCGTATAGTACGATACCACGCTAATATAAGCGTTTGCAGTTCGATACTATTCAATAATGTGTTTACATAGAAGAGCTAATTCACCTTCGTCTCTGACACTTCTTACCAGAGCGCTCGACCCACCCGTACTTTTACTTTGTTCTCTTAACGCACAACCTAAGTTATACTTCGTGTGGTAATTGCTCCTCTCCTAAGAATCACAGCGTAATTTTGCAATATAAATATACACTGTAAATTATCTACATAATGCAAAAAATCTATTTTAAAATGGACCGGCAAGTGATAGTTCCAGAATTTTGCACGTATGAACAAACAATCTGTTAAGTTATACAGTAATATAATATTGATATAGTTATTATTACATAAAGACTTATTTTTTATATTAATTAAAAAACATAATAATAATACAAACAAAGGAATACTCAAACGTTCATTATATTACATAAAGGAAGATATAATTATCAACTAACAGTCATTGTGAATAGTATTCTTTTAAACCCACACTTGAGACCAATATTATGATTAAAAAGTTTTTTACTACAATGAATGTACGGTTTTTTATATCTAAAAAAGCTTTTAGTGCAAACCTGCTTTCATTCACTACAAAATGTAATGGAAACCTAATGATTCCCACATAAATGGTGACGTTTTGAGGCAATCACGGCAGTGATAAATTCCGTTTTGCCGTGCTCAATGACATAACAAAGCAACTTGGGAAGAGATCGCCAGCAATAGGAATAGTGAACAGTATTACAAGTTTAAGCCAAAAGGCGATTTATATATTTTATTATTTTTAAACGTTTTTCTAAGTTATTAATAGGCATAGATTTAATTATAAATCTTGTCATCTCAATAGTATTTGAAATACTTAAATTTTATTTTAATTGTTTGTATTTTCAAATAAAAACTCAACAATAATAACAATCATCATACTTGTTACATTTAAAATTTTAAAGGTAGTAACAATTCCATTGAACTGCAAATGATAGAAATAGATGCATAATTTTTTTTATTTATATATGATGCCTTATTTACTTTTCGCCTGCTACATTTATATATTGCATATTCTTCGTGTTTATCATGTTCAGTCTTACAAGTACGTTTTTTTAAATTAACTTAATGTAATTAATTGGTTGAATTAAGCCCGTGTAGTTTTTAACCCGATTTATTTTGAGAAATGTAACTTAAAAATATTATATATACAAATTAACAATTACCTAGACACCAGACAAATTTAATGAAATCACATTAAATACACTATATGAGTTACTGAAATCTGTATATAATGAATGAGTCGTGTAGACGTGTATGGAGATCGTGCTGGACCGACGGACCGCTCTCACGCCGTAGAGTCCTACCTATGTATGTGCTACTTAATTTATGCTTGCGGTTGGGAAATCGTATCTAGGGATTGCCTAAACAATGTGTTACCATTTATATAAACCTAAGTATGTTTCATCACGTCAATTCCCTTAACTGGCCAAATAATTTAGCATAAGTCTATACTTCTGTACTAATATTACAAAGTTGAAAAGTTTGTTTGGTTGAAAGTGAACTACTAGTCCTATTTGAGAAATTCTTTCAATGTTAGATAGCTCATTCATCAAGGAAGGCTATATTACGAGCACCATTGAAGAATGATTTAAAATAAGGGTTAACGTACGTATTATTTAAAAATATTTGACGTAAAAGAAGTCGCGTGTTAGAGTTAGCGTTAGCCCAAAGTAACTTGGGAAGCTAATATTAAATATTTTAATAGACATGTATCACATACCTAACTTAAATAAATACTGCTTTCATTGAATAAAGTTTTACAAGACGCTTATAAAGTAATTTAAGATTTCTAATTTCCTTTACTTCACTTCTAATTAAATACAGAGCGAAGATTTCAGGTATCAGCTTTCGTAATCTCCACGTCTCTCTGATAATATTTGTTATATTTCATTTTACTCACTAGAGTAGCATTGATTTGACCATGTGAAATGAAAAAATGGTAACCGATTGGATATTCTTGATTTAAGCTTATGATTTACCCAGATACCCAGATTAGTAGTCCGGTGAAGCTGTTGAGACCGTGCTGGGTCAATAGCGTAGTCATTTCGAAAAAAAAACCAGATACCCTCTACAAGAAGGATCAGTGACTTAGAAAGCGATTGATAGTAATTGAATTCAGATACCAGAGAGTCAATTACATTGACGAGTCCTTAGAAATGTATTTATCAAACAACTAATATAGTCTCACAATGAAAGTATAATTAATGTGTAATGCGATTAAGTAACTTTTCATTCTTATTTTTATAATAAGACTAGTTGACCCGCCAACGTGTTATTGTGGCTCAGTCATAACATGTTGAATTGGAAAAAACATGTGCAACATAAAATAAACTAGAGTTAAAAAGAAATTCAAAATTAAAACGTGACGTCATCTATGAGATGTCTGTAATAGTCAGTCCTACAGTTTTCGCTTAATTAACTATTTTAAAACGCCATCTGTTCGACACTGATGACACTTACAATTAATAACAATAATAAACATTAACAATCATTTCATTTGTAATTAAAAAATATTGAGGTCATTAATCGAAATACAAATTACCGTATCCCTTGAGTTGGACTAAGTTATAGATAAATACCAACTTTCATGAAGATCGGTTCAGTAGTTTTATGTTCATCGTGGACAAACATCATAAACACTACAGTTATATATTTGAGAAGACTTTGGATAAAGACTTAAACCTATATTTTCTCAGAAATCAGTGCTAAATTTTCTGTATATAGTAATAATGTTCTATTCTCCAGTATGTAGGTTAGGTAGTGTTTGGCACACTGTCTTGTGTGGCAGAATCGTGACGTCCGTCAGTGAGCCGTTCTCACGGATCCCGTGGTAACGTTCCTCCTTACCATACACAAATAACTGTTAAATATGGCCATAACACTTTAATTTCACTATCTTTTTCCACAGATTTGCTAGTAGTATTTAAAAAAAAAAATAAATTCTCTCATAACTCTAATACATTCAAAAACCATTTTATTTCGAAAGCGATATAATTTTTTTGAATGCTATAAAATGTTAAAAAGATTTAGTCGATTATAATGGAATCCAGATATTTTCTCTTAGCGAAAACTCCGGATTCGGAGCCTTTCAGCCCTAAACGTAATTCGTTCACGAAATATCATCTAATACGTAATAATAAATGTAATTATTAATACAACTTTATAATCGATACAAAATCTAAAACCTGAAATTTTTTACACCTTATATTCTTACAAAAAAATATATGTATATTATTAGTTAAAATTGTATTTTTGTGAGTAACTATTATATGGTTAATTAAACTATATAAAAGTCGATTCGCAACAGCGCCATCTGGTAGCGAATAAGAAATTTTCTCTACAAAAAACTAGTGCCAACTGTTAAATGATGTTGAAGTTAAAAGATCTCAGATATATCAACATACTCTTATATATATTTAGGTTTGAGAAAAGTATAATGTAAATGTTTTTCAAGTATTTTAATATTCATAAGGACATTTTAAAAACTAAACCGAATAAACCATTTTTTATTTTGCACTTTTTCTATTTTCAGTATTTTAATTATTTGAATTGTTCACAAAATTTTATGACTTCTAAATACCTGTGATTAATTATTTTAGAATAATAGTCTCCAGAAATGTTGGTTGCGTCTTGATGTAAACCTTGTTCGCTTTTAAAATAAATAAATATGTTAATTTCCAGTTGAAAATTCGTTCGAATTAAATTGTATTATCACGAAACAGTGTAATACATTTTATAAATCTTACTCTACGTTACTAGTTACCTGGTATCAGATGCAGGATAACAAGTTGGTTGCGCAAAAGCTGGCCATCCCATCGATCACGTTTAGCACTCACGGCCCCTCCTTGCGTGCCATTGACAAATATAGTGGAAATCATGTGACGAGATTATACAATAAGTGACCAATGCATTTACCATATTTTTTACAGTATAAATTAAAAATTGTGAGTTTTCATTATTTAAATACATCCATAAATGGTAAAGCCACGCTGAAACTATTACTGGTTTCAGCATGAACAGTTCGACTCGTTCGGGGTAGTGCTACCCTCTTACAGAAAACCGACGTGAAGTAACAGTGCTTGCATTGTTGCGTTCGGTCGTGAGAGCAACAAAGGCCCACCTCCCCCTCTCCCTTTCCTCCTTTTTTCTGTTTTTTTTTTTTTTTATATCATAGCAGGCAAACAAACAGGTGGGTCACCTGATGTTAAGTGATCACCACCGTCCATAGACACCAGCAACACCAGAGGAGTCGCAAGTGCGTTGTCAGCTTGAGTTTGGGGTAGGGGGAATAGAGGTGGGGGAGATGGTCTTCCGGCGCTCTTACTGACCGAAGGAAAAGCAACAATGCAAGCAAGTGTCACTTCACGTCGTTTTTCTGTGGGTTGAGCGGTACTACCCCGGACGAGACGACCCATTCATGCTGAAACCAGTAATAGCTTCAGCGTGGCTCTACCATCTAATCATGGTAACATCCGAGGTTATGATGCTTGGGGCGCTTGATCCCGGAAAGTGGGGTAGCCAGTGGAATTAGATGCCACGTCCATTGATATTTAACGCAGCCTCATCTTTGAGTTACTTAATAAACAGTTGCCACAGCAGCTGCCTACGTATATTGGGGGTTACATATTTATGCCGTATGTTTAGTCGGTGAAGCTATGAAGGCCAGTTAGGCCAATAACGTAGTTCGAAAAAAAAATCATGCCGTTTGAAATCGAAATATTGTGACTATGCAATTCAGATCCGAACAGCATTTTAAAAGCTGGTCGACGCGATCAGAGAGCTAATAAATATTCATCGAATAAGCATCGCCACATAACGCAGAAAAGAAATCAACCTTCTTGGTATATTTCCTTTGAGCGATAAGATGGATTTATAGTGGTTGATATTTATGTTGTTTTTATTATTATTTATTTATTTTAAGACATACCAACAAATTTGTCAATTAATAAGAAGTTATTTTAATATAAAATTAATAATGAATACCAATATTAGTCTTAATCTCTGTACATTTCACTTAATCGCTCAGCCCTTGTAAGATCTATACATATAATAAGAACGTAAATCTAACGTGTCTGTTTGGAGTTTTTGACGGGATTTTGGTCTGTCATTTAGTGGATTTTATATTTTTTTCATAATCTTGTGTTATTGAACTCTATATTTTGTAAATTTGGTGGAGTTTTACGTAATCTAGTTAGTTTATTGTGCATAAGTGAAGTGAATAGAAAATAATACCACGGAGCATGAAATTCTGAGATGCCACAAAAATACCCTAGCAGGTTCTAGCAAGGGATCCACCATCTTGTTAGAATATTGACTCACACGACGCAATATTGAAGTGATTACACGACGCTTGTAATATTATCGACTACGTGACGATGGCAGTAATAATCTGAAAATTTAATTGCCAAAAATAAAGTAAAAAAAAACGTGTCTGTACTTTTTCGATTTTCGTTAAAAAAATTATTGCAGGAGTCTAGAAATAAGTAATCTGTCTGTCTGTCTGTTTGTATGACCATGCATCACTGGTAAGGTACTGAGTTCACAATAAAACCTAGGAAATAAAATCATAAAGCATATCCTCAGGAGTAACGAATTTTTTATTTCATTAAAATCGGTCCACTCTATCAAAAGTTATTGTAATTTGAATGACATATGGAGTTAAGTACGAGAGAAGAGTAGTAATTAATCTATACTAATATAGCTGGAGGGTTTGTTCGTTTAGTAAGTTGAATGCGCTAATCTCAGGAACTATTGGTCCGATTTTAATTTTTTTTTCAGTGTCTCATTTATTGAAGAAGGCTATAAGATTTCGTATAGGTATTATCACGCTAGGACTAATAGGAGCGGAGCAACAATGAAGAATGTTACAAAATGGGTTTGTTTTTCTTCTGACAGCTTCCGCTGCGTTTTAACGTTAGCCTAGCTATTCCACGTGGACGAAGTGGGGGCAGAAGCTAGTATAGTAGTATTAATAATTCACATATACTTAAATTTTACAAGACCAATTAAGTTCATATTATAAATAAAATTCATAGTTCCATATTGTATTATACCGGAGGCAGACCAATGTAGATCAGAATGTTCGAAAGTGAGCTGATTGACAGGCAGACACGGTACAATAACCGGTAAACAATTACGGTTCTAGAATTATTGCCGTATTCGAATAGATGACGCAATAACCGAATGTTAGAACAGAACAAAGGTCGCAAACTTTTGACTTTGTTTTGATTCCGTTGTCAGATAAATCATATCGGTGCGGATTGCGATATTGAAACGAGTATAAAATTGTACTAAATATGAGATGATACGAACCGGTTTAGTTCCGTTAACATATTTGCCAGCTGTTGATGTATTTTTTTATAACGAGCTTTTGGAAGCTACTGCTATTGGGGTTCTAAGATTTATTTGTTGGTGATAATTTTAAATTATCAGTCGAAATTCAGAGATGTGTTACAATTAGAAATAAGCATTACTCAAGTTTTGATACACAGTCCGCAAATATTAAAGACACTGAAAGGAAGTGCATATGCATGTAAAGCCTGAAAATGTTCTATATGTACGATCAGCAGTAAAAGTAATATCAGTTATGTCCTTCATTATTCCAAAAGACATGCATTTTTGGACATAGACCTTCGTGAATGGCGCAAGAAAAATTATCATTCATACACTATGGACACCATCCGCCCGATTTTGTTGGAATGGAAGAAGTTAGGGCTCCCGGACTTTCCGACTAGTGCAGGTATTGTGTCTTATTTGGCAGTACCTGCTCGCATACAGGATGCTAACCACTGTATGCCACGAATGCAGCACCGACTTGGACACCATGCAGCACACTCTGCCTGATAAGTGACAAAAGAAAATAACGCAAGCGAATGCTTTAGTTGTCTGCAGACGTCAGATTGTAATGCGTGACACCAAACAGAGAATAGAAGTTATTTATCAGCTAGGTTGGTGAATGATAACACACACCAGTGTATCTGCAAATCTGCTCTACAGTAAATATCGTATAAAATGCGATAACATTCTCATATGCTTTTGTAGGTGATAGAGCCACGCTGAAGCTATTACTCGCTTCAGCATGAATGGGTCGGCTCGTCCGGAGTAGTACCACCATCTCACATAAAGCCGACGTGAAGTAACAGTGCTTGCATTTCTGCGTTTCTTTCGGTCAGTGACAGCGCCGGAGGACAACCTCTCCTCACCTTCACCCTCTCTTCTTCCCTTCCTCCCACCTCCCGTCCCCCAACACAGGCTGGCAACACACTTGCGACTCATCTGGTGTTGCTAGACTCTATGAACGATGGTGATCATTTAACATTAGGTGACTCAGCTGTTTGCCTCCTATGATATAAAAAAAAATTGCAAACGGCAAGTAACAATATTCAAATTGTAAAAAGAAAAAGATTCTAACATTTCACAGGTATTCTCGAGGTAGAACAGAGCCCGCATCTCTCGCTGTACAGTCAGGGCCGATTGCGACACAGTCAAATGCCAAAATAAGGTCAAAGGTACTTTAGATGCGAGCATCACGGCATTATTATTGATTTATGAAGGAATTTGTTGATGCGCAACTGTACGGAACACTTGCTTGTAATAGCTAGGAGATAGTCACCAATTTAATGTACAATTATCACTCGTCTTTCTAAACGATCTATTATATTTCTAATTTTAAGAACAAAATGGAATAAAAAACTTTCAACGTTGCATCTTTAAATCCAAGATTATCATTATTGGCGATAACTTGATAATTGCCAAACTCGTGGCTCAGTGTAGTAAGAAGACCTATTGAATCGAGAGATGGCGGATTCGATCTCCATATAAGAATGTCATCTTTATAGTAAACATAATTGTTAGTTTTGTCTGGTGTATACATACATATATATGTTTATCAACTATTTATTTACCATAATGCAGGTTATGCTTTATTTGAAAAATAAATTATTTTGCCGAAAAGTGTATATTAAAAATAATAATATACAGCATAACATTATTTATTTTGTATTTGCTTAAAATACAATGAAATCAATAAAGGAAATATTTTATAAATGTGCACGATAGCATCTATATATGTACAATAATAGATGCCTATTCTGAGCGTGGTTGCACCGAGGCAATGGGTCAGTGAGCCAGGGCACATCGCTTCCTACGGGATGGGATATGCACTCGGTATTATTCCGATACATACAGATGCATCGATTTTGTTAAGACCTTCGCCAATTAAAAAAAATATAAAATTTTGAATTCTTGTAAAGATAACAGACAACATACTTAATCGATTTTTGAATAATCTTTTTGGTCTTAGTGTTTATAAATGCCATTTTTAAAGTTAACAAGGACGTATGTAACAAAAAATTCACGTATAATAAACCATAGAATTAGCAGGCAAAACCGCCAGTATTATATATAATCAATAGAGCTAGATCAGGCATCACACACGGGCTCACTTTAGACTAATAACAAAGAAAACTGTTAGAAACTATCTCATTAAAAGATGACATTAAACATATTTACACTTATTACAGCGGGATATCAATACCACCACACGAAGACATTTCCCTATTATGTTTACCTTAATTTAACCCTTATTACTTTAAGAATAAAGTCAAAATTATGTTGCTTAATGATGAGAACTAGTTTTGAGGTCCTCCGGTCGGCAGTCCACGCGTTGTCCGCACGTTCATTCAGCTCTTCCCATGACATTATAAGAACACTCCGTATATATCTGACTTAAGTATTGTAACTACACCATATAATTTACACTCTTAGTTGAATGCACATAAAGTCCTTTTTTGAATAAATGTTCTTTTATTAATAAGACCATTCGGAAGACAAAATTAAATAGCGCATCTGAAGCACCGATGGCCCCAGAGATGGACCTCGCGTTTTATTTCCACTGAGGAAGACACGACTTTACTACGATGCATGGGGAAAATATGGCCCCAAGTCCGTTCAACCGTATTTCACTGGGGTCGGGATGGGTCAACGCCGCGGACATTATTAAACTGTTCTTCCTCAAGAAATCGTGAACCGTGACTTATGCAGATGTTAAGTGCTTTGACTGATGGCTTCACATGCAGTGGTCGTTACTTATATGATACTCGTATGGATGTTGGGAATTAGCGAGAGAGTTACGATCCGTCCGTATTTGGGTTTACGATGTTCGCGATTTCACTATGAAAATTGATAATGTATACCTACTAGTATATTATGATCATGTATTTCCCAGTAAGTGAAAGCTATACTGTACAATATACTACCGAAGGAGAATGTTAAGCTTTTGGGAGGTCTTCACAACGTAAAAGAATTAACAGTTATCTACATTCATTTGTAATTGCTATGCATGTATATGCATGTATATAGGTACTGGGCCATAAGCATATAAATCTATACTAATATTAAAGCTGAAGAGTTTGTTTGTTTGGTTGAACGCGCTAATCTTAGAAACTACTGGTTCGATTTAAAAGAAATCTTTCGGTGTTAAGTAACACATTTATCGATGAAGACTATACAACATAAGACTAAGATCCATACGAACGGAGCACCAATGAAGAATGTTTCAAAATCGTTTTGAGAGCTTTCACTGAATGTTAGTGTTAGCCCAAAGTAACAATTCCACACCGAAGAAGTAGCGGGCAAAAGCTAGTATAAGATAACAATAAAATAAAGGCAAGTCTCACACAACTAATTATCTAAGGCCTAGACATCTTTTCCGGAGCGAGAAAAAGATCACGAATCGAGCACGCCGGCACCGCCAAGATATATGAGGAATTCAATTTATAGACTTTTTGCGAGTAAATAAGGAAGCTAAAGTGTAACTGTAAAAGGCGAAATGTGAGAGAATTGAGTGTAACAATGGGAGAGACTGGTGTTTTTTTTCGGTTGGAAGAGCGACCGTCGAACGCAATTACGCGTTCAGCTTTATACATGGTGATACGGAAACAATGAGACGATGAATTAGTTAAACTATAGTTAGCTTTGTTTAAAAATATTGGTTTATTTAAAACTTTGAAAAAAGAATGTATTGTTAATCTTCTAAACCAATTCTGTGCCAACTTTAAAGGTTATATTATATTTTATATGTATTTTAAGCTACGCTTTGATGAAAAAAAAAAAGAAAAAATATGGCAAGTTACTAAAATTTTGTTTTGAATAGTTCACTTTCGGTTTTGAACATTAAAAAAAAAGTTTTGTTCAAGTTTTATTTTATTTTCAAAAAGAGCAATTATTCTTCTATATAAATCGCTGCGTTTAATATTTTATTTGTAAATTTGTACAATTCGAAAAACTACTTCCAAAGAATCTGATTTTCACATGTGACTGTTCTGTAGAAGCCCATAACTTGACAAATAAACGTAATAGAAAAAAAATGCATACACATTCATACCTACTAGAAATCCCATTAGGTTGGATAGGAATTAATTTCAGAAACTCACCTTTTTTTCGTTGTCCGCTTCACGTGAAATGCCCCCCTGTCAAATTTTATCATACCTATTTAGCCCCTAAGGAAAAGAGTAATGATATGTATTCTAAACAGTACTCTGTAAATATCTGCTAGAAAATTTATCCAAATTAATTTAAACGGATTTGAGTAAATTCCAAATTTAAAAATTGGATATACAAATAACACTTTAATTGTATGTCTAAGAAAAAGATTTGAAAAATAATAATATTATTAATCTAATATTTTTATATCAACAATCATAGATAAAACGTTAACTTACCAATAGATTACGTTACAGTAAGCTTAGGTAATGTAACCCGTCGTGCTCATAAGTTTTTCACGAGGAAAATCGCAGACAATGCGCTCGCGCAAAGAATCTGAGAAAGTCAACTAGCTAATTATCACCGAGTGGACAGTTATTGTGTGGAGATCACACCATTATGAACAGCGAGTTCCTAGTTCCATTACATTTTATTCATGTTGATAGCGTTTTTGTCCATTTTATTTTACCTACCACAATATGGACATAGCAGGCAGCGACGTTATTTCTCCTATAAGCCGAACAAGGTATGGGTTAAGGAAAAGTTGTAAGGATACTTACTACTGTCACAGAAAAGAAAGGAACGTGACATTAGCAACTAGAACAATTCGAGGTCACATTCCAGTAGTGAATTCAATCAGCTATGGGACCAATAAGTGATAGGTTTGAACTGAACGTGTATTGTCGAAAGTGCGGCCAAGGGATCCTCTCCCGGATCAGTTTCGTCAGCCATCAACGGAAGTACCCTCGTTCTCGTAGGTTTTTCTCGCTCCCTCACCTCCCCGCAAAGGGGAGGGGGCGGGAGACGGGGGGAGGTGGCGGGGAGACAGCGTCAGGGTTGCCCCTCTGGCCGTGGCTTCTCTCTCCCCCTGCTTCGACGAGGGTGTCTAGTGTGTTCCGGGGCGCCGATCTGTACTCCCTGTGGTCGTCTCGTTTTATCTCATGACAGTCTTCCGGGTGGGTTGCTTCTTTTGGCTGTGGCGAGCCACTCATGGTCCGGCCGTTCTTTGGTGTATGGCATCGAGCTTTTCGTAATACTCTCCTGCAATGGCTCTGAGCTGCTCGATGCCTATTGCGCCCCTCACCCGAGCGCCGAATTCTACCTCAGTTTCTCTTAACAGCGTTTCAAGCTGGGAATCTTGTATCGGAGGTGGCGATTGTTTCCTCGGTTGTCTGGGTGAATTTCTTTTCGTCGTGGGCGGGTCATTCGCGGGGGCCATGAGGTTCATGGCCTCGGTTGGTTCCTCGATGGTGTTCTGGGACCAGGTCAGAACCAGGTCCCTCCTTCGGGCGGTCACAATTTCATGCAAGGTGCAGTCCCCCGCACCGTGCCAGCCGGCGTTCCCTCTCCAAGCCTCAATGGTGATTGGCATCAGTAACAGTTGGTCAATCTCATAAATTGCGGGTGTCCTCTTCAGGATCGCGTAGTGGATGCACCCTTTCCTACCTAGGCGCCCGTTAATCTGGGGAGCAAATTTAACTTGGAAGCCCTTCCTTCTTATGCAGGGCTTCGATAATCAACTTCGGGTCAGTCTTGCATCACTCTGTACTCTTCGGCATCTCGCGGGAAGATCCTGAGTCCATTGCCGTAGGCCCAGACGTTGGGGTCGCATCCCAACCTGTCCGCCAACCGTTGGAGTTGCGTTGCCTAGCCGGGCAAGTTTTCGACAACGAGGCGGCAGCATTGTCACGTGGTGGCGGCAATTTAGTGTTCCGCGGACGCGTAACCGGCTTCGCTTGCGGATCGCGCGCAGGTAGCGCTACGATCAACGCGTAAGAGGGTTGCTCGCGGGTAGCCCATCGCGGCGGGGCGGGGGAAGGTGTGGTTGCGGGCACCTGCTCCGTTTTATTCGTGGTGT
This sequence comes from Antheraea mylitta, assembly GCA_014332785.1. Taxonomy (NCBI): domain Eukaryota; kingdom Metazoa; phylum Arthropoda; class Insecta; order Lepidoptera; family Saturniidae; genus Antheraea; species Antheraea mylitta. The sequence goes on along the minus strand of JACEII010000029.1, from coordinate 673,203 downwards.
TGGCACGCGGCAGTTGTTGCTGCGCGGGCTTCTCTACGCAGGTCTTCTTAGCCTGCGGAGGCTGGGCGTTCGGTGAAGAAGGCGATTCATGGCGGGCCCTGCATCGGGTTCACTGCGCTTGCGTCGCAGTGCTCGACCGAGCGGGTTAGTTGGCGCATGCGGAATTGCGGGTAACGTGATTTTACCGCGGGCAACGCTTGCTAGCGCGACTGCGTCGGTCGCGGAAGGCAATTTTCCCTCGGTTGCGGCTTCAAAGACTCGCAGATACAGCACCATCCACTGAGCCATCCCCTCCGACAGGGTCCCAACTAAAATTAGCTGGGTGAGAGTGACAATAACACTCTCGTACACCTCCGTCGTGGAGGACATCCCGGCGGGCAGCGATTGTCGCGCGTCTGAAGTCAACGGGTTCGGGTTCGGAGCAGGCATGGAAGTGCAGAGTCCGGTAGGCGTAGTGGCGGTCTGGATTCTCGAGGCAGCAGGTTCTTTGGGCGTAGCTGAAGTCGTTGAGTGACGGTCTGGTTGTCCCTGAGAAGGGCCTTTGCTGGATAGTCGGCTCGACGCAGGAAGCGGAGCGGACGCGGAAGCGCTTGGCTTGCGCATCGTTGCGTAGGTCGGAACAGGGGGCTCGCGGACGACCTCGAACACGTGTGACGACGGGCCGTCTGGAAGTACCGTCAGAATGCATGCTATTTAAATAATATGTTAAAAATGTGATGATGATGATGATGACTATAATATTCACTTCGTCTATATCTCTTTTTTTATATTATAGGAGGCAAATCAGGGGGGTCACCAGCAACACCAGGGAAGTCGTGAGTGCGTTGCCAGACTGCGTTTCGCTGGAAAGGAGTGAGTAGTGGAGGGAGAAAGTAGAGGGGAAGT
>JACEII010000029.1:642553-672308 GCA_014332785.1 Antheraea mylitta | reverse complement strand
AGGTTTGCCTTATAAAATTAACATCTAAAAAATTATTAGAAATATATATCTCTTCTGCTGTCACTCGGATTTGAACTGGGATTACGCGGATTTTCGAAGTAATCGATTTCCTTCTGAGCTATTTTTGTTTTGACAGCGCCGGCGAAATTTACCTTTATATTCTAACTACATTTTATCATTGATTAAGAACTCAATTAAATAAAGATTTCTATGAATAAAATTTAGCTAGATCGATTTATCGTCCCCGAAAGTATTTACATACTAAGTTTCACAGAAATAGATGATGCCGTTTACGAGACCCTAAATATATACAACGACCACTCGTTTAAAAGTATTAGATAGATATTATCATAATAAACTATCCAGTGAACAAACGAATTTATAAAATATAACTTTTGTATCAAAAAGATAGAAGCCACCGTCATATTTAAAGTCAAATTGTTACAAGATAATAAAGCCGTCGTAGGAACTATTAATGTTGATACCGTCTTTGGGAGTTTATAAATGTATAGAATAGTAATTCAATGATCTCCATACAGTTGCATTAAATTATTGAGCGATTGTTTACAAATTCCCTTGACAAATGTATTGCTGGCGTAATACTTGTAGACCTTGCTATTGCATCCGTCAATGGTTTTGGCAGCTACAATAAACAAAGTGAACAGTACTGCATGTACTACTAAACATTTAATTTATATAACTGTTATATTTTTAATATCTATTTACTACTTTTTTTAATGTTATTGATGTGAATTAAATGATAATAAAAGAAGATTTAGGGCACTAATAATGTCACATACGATTTTCAAAATATATGGTTGTATGCTAAATGACACAATAAAAAATTGAGTCATTGTGACTAGATTTACACAATGCATATATAATTACGATTTGAGTACCCTAAATATCTCTGTAGTCACTTTTTCATTCATATATTTATTGTTCAATATCTTTATTTGCTAATGTATTAAGTCCGTGGATAGTTATTTCTTGTCGTATACATCACTCGTCATTAGCCTTTCCAGTATTGATAATTTTGTGCGTAATTTGAAATGTGGTGGAATAAAATATCACAACTATGAGGTAAAATGAAAATCCTCATGTATTATTTACTTTACAAGCTACCTAAACCTTTTTTCAAACTTACTACGCTATTGACCTCGCAAAGCCTTTACAGCTTCACCGAACTACTGGTTACCACTTAGCATCATCATCACGATCTTCTGGCCGATTCTGTAAATTTTGTAACTAATATTCTATAAATAATATAATTCCTTTTTATTAATGGCCATATCAAATTTGAATATAATGAAGTACTTTGCTTGCACGATTATCTACATAAAGTAATATGTGTCTGTGCATACCTTTTGGGTTACACAAGTTGGGGCAACCGGACACAAGGGCGCCCACGCGTTCCACAAAGGTTACACTTTGACACTCATACCTCAAACACATACGAAACAAGCTAAATTCTGCCAGTTCACTCGCGAGGAAATATTTAATTTAAAGTTTTGAAAATTACCATCAGATAAACATCAGATGGATAAGGTTTTTTTTATGCCATATAGCAGGCAAACGGACAGGCGTGTCACCTAATGTTTAGTGATCACCGCCATCCATAGACACTAGCAACACCAGAGCAGTTGCAAGTGCGTTGTCAGTCTGTGTTTAGAGGGAAGGGGAAGGGGGTAAGGGAAGAGGGGAGGTGAGGGAAAAGGGGAGGTGGGCCTCCGGCGCTCTCAGTAACCAAACGAAACGCAACAATGCAAGCACTGTTACTTCACGTCGGTTTTCTGTGAGAGGGTGGTACTACCTCAGGCGAGCCGACCCATTCATGCTGAAACTAGTAATAGCTTCAACGTGGCTCTACCACCTACAAAAACTGTACTCTGTGGACTACTGTGGACTGTAGGTGGGTCCGTCAATTATTCACTTCTACAGATAAAAAATGAGTCACGCTGTACGTTTTTTTTTTACTTTACTTTTGGCAACCAGTCTTTCAGATTATTACTGCTATTGTCGTGTAATAAACAATACTACAAGCGTCGATTGAATATTTCAATACTTCACTATTCTAACAAGATGGTGGCTTCCTTGTTAGAACTATCTAGGATTTTTTTGTGGCGTCTCAGAATTTCATGCTCCGTAGTATTATTTTCCATTCACTTCACTTATGCACAATAAACTAACTATATTACACTAAAACACCACCAAATTTATAAATTGTAGAGCCAAATAACACAAGATTATGAATAAATTATAAAATCCACTACATGACAGACTAAAATCCCGCCAAAAACTTCGGTGTACGTTTTATGCGCTTTTCTAATGGTTCATCCAAATTAAATGATAACCATACTGAGAAATGGCTAACTTTTGACGATGAACTTTCAAATGGTACGTCAAACATTTTTTTTTTTTCGAAATGACTACGCTATTGACCCAGCATGGTCTTAACAGCTTCACCGGACTACTCAAACATATTAATATTATTGACACAATAGGAGTCTAATATCTCTATGCAGTGTCAAAATAATGTAAGCATTTAAACAAGATTTAAAATTGTTTTACGCACGAATATATATATATGCTTTTTTTCTCGAACTGACTACGCTATTGACCTAGCAAGGTCGTAACAGCTTCACCGGACTACTAAGGCGAACGCTTAAGGCACTAAGCCGATTTTATTTTTGGCAACTAGCTCAAGGGTGCACGGCACACCTCGGCTTGGCTGTTGCCTGTTGCATGTAAAATCGCGACCTATCTTAGCTAACCTAGCTAACTATTCATATATGTATGAGTTGTTGAAACGTATATGTGTACTAAACATACATGCCTCAACAACTTCTCTATATATTTATTATCAGAAAATTTGTAGTTTTTTCAGTTCGATAAGGAAAAACTAAACCCTATCCACTTTCATGTGTAAACTTGTAGGCGTGCACGTGAGTAGCACGTGTGTGTAATTACAATGATGTATATTTTTGTGTCACTGTATGGCGCATATATATATGCCTTTAACATTAATCAATAACTGCAATTTACAGTACAATACTTAAAGGGTTTACGTCTGAATACAATCACAGTCCTCTCAAGTTATAATATAAGTTTAGATAATACACGTAGAAAGAATATATGATGACAAATGCAATGTTCTCATCACATACAAACGCATATGTAGTTGCTAAAACACACTGATATGTTTGACAATAAATTTTAACTTTAGGATAGTAGTTAGTTAACTGGGAAGGGGATAGAAAATGCTCCGTGTTTTTTCAATATTAAACCTGCCCTTGGCTGCGTTTAGAATGTGTATTTTGCATTTTTGTAATTACAAACTTACTATTTCAATATATATGATTGTTGAACCAATCATTTGATTAAAGTTTATCTGTGTACAAATGATTTTTATATTATTGGCGTAGGTTTATTAATTCGAACGTAATTAGTAACATTGTCAGTTGAAAGTACAAGGAAAAACTGACAAAAGATACTTTGAGAAGTTTACTCGTGGTGTAATATATTACATACAACTGATTTTGACTGACTTTAGGTACATTAAAATTTATAATATTATTTGCCAATTCAATTGAGTTTTACAAACCGACATCTAATTTTATGTTATATTGTCAACTATAATAGTAGATTGATCAAATTGTAAACGTATAAACAATGCCTAATAAGCATACTGGTTGAATGTTATGAGACAAGATAATCTATGTACCTAATAATAAATTTGTTAATACTAGAATCTGTGTATTACCGTATTATTGTTAAAACTACAACTTTTTTTTTATTTGAACGTAACTATCAATCGAATCAGTCAAACGAATGCCAGAGGAAGATTATTTAACTTTTTTAAATCTTCTCGCAAAAAAACTCAAACTGTAGATTTTAACTTGTTGATAAAACAAGATCTAAATTTTATCAGCTATAATAACTAACTTTGTTTTGTTTCGAACGTACTTCCATTCGTGTCCATTCATCTGCCCTTATATTAGTAGTACAATGTAGGAATATTATGTACAATCTATTCTAATATTATAAAGAGGTAAAGTTTGTGAATTTGTGACGTTGTAGGGGGTAATCTCAGGAACTACTGGTCCGATTTGAAATAGTCTTGTACAATGTTATATAGCTCATTTATCGAGGATAGTTATAGACTATAATATCATCACGCTAAGACTAATAAGAGCGAAGCACCAATGAAGAATGTTTAAAAATCGTTTTTTTTCCTCTTGAGCTTCCGCTGCGTGTTAGAGTTAGCCCAATGGCTAATAATTCATAAATCAAGAATCATAATCATTACATGTTATAAAACAAAGTCTTCAGCTGCGTCTGTCTGTTTTGATTTATTAGTTAAAATATAACGATAATTGTTGGAGATGGAAACAAAACAATTGGGATAATAATCGACGCAGACAAAGACGCGGGTATCAGCTAGTACAATATATAATATGTATGTATTCATAAATCAAGAATCCAAACGGAGTTGTTAGTAAAATTTATTTTATAGATTTTGTGCATGACAAGTCTTGTGTCTAAGTTGTATTATTACGTTTATTCTCTCTCTCTCTCTCTCTCTCTCTCTTGGGATCCTATGTCCCCAAATTGTCGGGGCAGAGGGCAGACACAATGCTTCTCCATCTCGATCTGTCGATGGCTTGATGCTTCACCTTTACGTTTATTACTGTAAAATAATACTTTAATAAGTCATTATAATACAACGTTACCATTCTTGTTCTAAATGTATTAAAAACTTTTTAATAAAAAATTAAACCGCCGAAAAAACTGAAAAGCAAAAAATAATAAACCTTTTACTTTATTCATCTTAATAACTAAGTTCTTAAACTAATGTAAGTATACCTAAGTAATTTTAAGTCGGCGCCAATCAAGCAAATTAATTAATTACGTAAAGCGTGATGCGCGGTGGCGGCGCAGCGTGACACACCCCTTGCATGCCGAACGCTTACGAAGCAACCCGAACGGGCACACACGTTACCGCTGGAGATCTCACATTGTGTTTTTAATTTGATTTGGTTATTTTTGTGAATTTAAGTAATCTAATGATCTTCGTTCATTGGTTGTTTGGCGCCGACTCAAAATTTCTTAGGTATACTTACATTAGTTTAAGAACTTAGTTATTAAGATGAATAAAGTAAAAGGTTTATTATTTTTTGCTTTTCAGTTTTTTCGGCGGTTTAATTTTTTATTAAAAAGTTTTTATTTTATAATTTTTTGTGGCTATGATCTTACTAATTACTACATGCTTAATTTATTTGTAATACACAACTCAGAAGCTGAATTATAAATCATGCCCGGTTTTCTTACCCTTGGGGTTGCTTTTTTCATGTTTACATGTATATGGGATCAACTTCTGGGTATAATCTTTCAAATCAAAAGATAATAATTTAATTCGGACTATTCTGTCTAAAGGTATGCGCGGACATAGACATAATCAGTGCGTGAATAATCAATCATTGTCGATTTTCATATTCTTAGGGTTGAATTTTTTTTCCCAAATTTAAATGGGACCAACTTCGGAGTATACCCTTTCCAATAAAAAAAGAATTATTAAAATCGGACTATATTGTAAAAAGTTATGCGTGATCATACATAAAAAAAAATATATACGCGACGAATTAAGAACCTCCTTCGTTTTTTTCGTCGGTTAAAAAGGTAACAAATCAATTGCAGCGGTGAAGTTAACGTCAATTTGTTGGGAACAGCGACGCGACGGTCGGGTCGTGCGGGCACGCAACCAATTACTGCGATTTTTGGTCGCACGACTGCCGGACACACCACGATGTGTAAACGGCTTTTCATAGAGTTCACATTATCATCATTTACAAACTAAATATGAATTACTTACCATTTATAAAAGAATATTTACTTTTATACTATACTGGGATATGGATCTTGTAAATTTGGCAAGTTGGAAAGCAATTGGAAGCTAACGAACGTTAACTGATTACAGTCGACCATCTCAAAATAAAGAGAGTGAGCATTTACTGCGAATGAAATAATTTATCACACAATAATTTATTCAATATTTTTTGTGTATTGAAACAAACAGATAGACATATCTAAAAATGATTGATATGTATTTTATTACCTATTCCAAGAAACCTGCAATATTTTTTTTACAAAAATCTAACAAGTACAGTCACATTATATTTATATTATAATTACATAGATAGATTTCCATACAAAGCCAGAGGGTTGTTAGATTCTAAAAAGTTTTCTTCTAAAAAGCATTTATTATGCAAAAATATATTTTATTGTGATCACAATAAGGCTTGAATTTATTTAATTTCATTACATCACAAAGAGTTTAATTAATGGCTTACATATCGTGAATAATTGTATTCGTATTGAAATACCAATAAACATAAATATTAAACTATATATTGAAGTCATTAGTCTAAATGATGCGCTTGATATTTCGTCAACAATGCTTATGCCAGTCGTGGATGACACGAACTATTATAACAATGGTTGTTCGTATTGGAATTATAACTAGAAGTTAACCGAAACATTAATATTTATGTATAACTATAGTTGTATATTCTTTCTGATACAAAAAATAGGACCATTTTAAGTTTACTAAAGATAAATTATTTATATATCTATTATATTATTGTAAAATAATCTACAATTCAACCAATTGGTTTCAAAGAGTATGTAAGAAATGCAAAGTCAGTCATGTTAAAAATATTGAAAAGGTAATTGTAACGTAAGAGAAGAATGAAGAATGTCAAAGCGTCTTTTTCATTTACTTATGTGTATTTGTTGTGTAAAATTCAAGTATATTCAAATTCAAATATACTCTTTCTGATACAAAAAAATAGGACCTTTTGTTTTGTGTGATTACATTTTAACATATTTATTAACACTAAGTAAGCAAAAGGATCCATAAAGTTACAGTCAAATAAAGAAAACATATAAACGCATTAATATGCCTTAAAATTTAATTGTTTTATCGGGTCGGTTGTTGAAAATGTTCAAAAAATTAACGAATGTATTAATCTCTCCTGTCCCAATATCCTAAGATAAATCTTAGGAAACGGCTTTAACGAAATCTTTAAGAATATATGCGATACGCTGATTAAACTTTAGTTAAACTGGAGTGTTACTGGTCCGTGGGTCTGGTAGACGGCGCGGCGAGTTCGTGTGGTCGTGCTCGCTGCAAGATTAAACTATTGCATTGCACTCTGCCGACATTTCCGTCACCATGGTAACCGAAAACATTACTTCCAGTAACTGCAATGTTTACTACCACTCACAATATAAAATTTCAAATTACTTTGTTCTATAGTTTCTTTTGTAACAGCAGTTATTCTGTTTACTGTAGAGATAATTACCTTTATCAAAGGATTAATGTAGTTCTTGAGGCATTTTGTATTTTTTTAAAGGCAACTATTACTAGCCTTTAGTGTTAGAATATAAATAACATCATTTTTATTATCTCAGATAAACTTCGTAAAGATATTATAATTGTAACTAGTAACTGTAATTAATTCATAATTTTATAATAACCCCTAAATAAAAACACTACGAAAAAGCTAATGCTGACTATAGCAGAAAATCATAGTTGAAGCCTGCGCTTCAGTTTTAGCAATATAATATTGTTTTAAAAAATCCAGAACTTCCTTTTCTTTATGTCTAGGATTTATACAGAATGGCGTTATATAACAAAGTTAAATAGTCCATAAAGAGGATGACCATGTACATTAAAATATCGTAACTTCAGTCTAGCACTATTTTTTTGGTTTTGTCAGGTAAACAACAATTGTACAAATACTATAAGTAGGCATATAGGACTACAATGGCATTAGCAAAGACAAAATTTAAAAGTTAAAATAAATTTAAAAATGAAACCTTTCCTTTGTAATATGGCTTTCCGTGACTATTAAGAAAATACTTCCAAATGTTTGGTTACGATTAGTTTCTAGATCAATTTCTAGCGCAAAGCATCACTATATACTGTACTCGAATTGGTTGACCTCAGAACTGCATACTTATTGAGATTAGTTGTACACTGTTTTAATATTCGGTTGGTTGTTACTTCATAATACAAAAGACATAATATCCCTGTTATAAACTAAAAGGTGATGACAAAATAAGTTTCATCTAAAAACAGAATGAAAAATGGTATAGCTGTGAAGACCCTTCCGCGTCGGGCCTATAGCAGTTATTCAGTTCGGAAAAAAAAATAGAAATAAGTCTGTCCCAAGAATTTCAACGATACATTATAAATTTTGATAACACCTTTGAATTGATTATAGAATTGTCTATTCTACAGAGTTTACATACTATTAAATACAGCGTGTTCCATTCGTGACTAAATACGGTCGACGCGAAGTGTGTATTCAGCACAAGTATAACTGCAATGAAGATAGCATTGGCAGTATTAATTCATTGCAGCGAGACTGTGTACATGCCGTCGGTCATTATCTGCGCTTCCTGCGTGCACCTAGTGGAATTTCTAACACCATGTAGGGCTGAGGTTCACACGGGACTTAATGATGTCTTCATTAAATATTTCTTGAATTTATATACTACTTATGCCATTACTCATTTCGTAGTCAATACAATGCTATTTGGGCAAGAATTTGGTGCTCATTGTTTATCCAAGTAGTGATAGCAATGAATAAAATGATTTAAAGATACTTAGAACTATTCATCCAATAAATATTACTAGTTTACAGTAAATATTGATGGCAGATGCGAGAATCGTGAACTGTAGGACCGAGGCCAAATGAAAATTATAGACGAATAAATGATAAACTTTTCTGTGATGCATATAGTCGTAAATGCATGATTAACTTCTTCCCTGGTAAGAACGGCACAATGTAGATTTCTTTCAAGTAAATACTAAATTACTATATTGATTCTTGTCTACTTCATATTCATTAATGATTTCTACAATTACTCTAAGAGTGATCACTCGAATCGTTTATATTTGTTCAGAAAACCAGTTTTTGACTAAACTTTAACAACAACTTTTTTGACTTCATATTCATGACCGTCGTCCTTTAATTGTCATAGAATTCAATCACAAAAAGAGATGTACAGATGTACAGATAGAACTTTAGAATTAATATTGTACATATTTTAGATGACAGCTCCTTTTAATGACATAGTAGACTTTAAAATAATTAAAGTACTAATAGGCTACAAATTATTATTATGTTTATTAGACATTTCTGAAGTAAGCAAAGTTAAATTATTATTATTACTAGGTAGGTATTATTACTAGGTACGACTCAACCTTCAAAGATCACCGGAACCTAGCTCAAGTAATGCTGGTCTAATGAATTAAGATATATATAATAATTTTGATAGATTTATAGCGCACGAGATGGCGATGCGTGCACTTGTGCCGGCCGAAAGCACAATAATTTTCAATGAACACGCCTATACCGCTCATCTCCAAGCTGAGACTATCGGGGATATCTACGTCACGTTTGTTGGTTAAGTATTGATGTCAAATGGATTTCTCTTACTACTTTTACACTCTTACGAGTTTAACGTAGTCCGGTGAAGCTGTAAAGACCTTGCCAGGTCAATAGCGTAGTCAGTTCGAGAAAAAAAAAAACTTACGAGTTTAACTAAAAAATCTACTACATGACATCCCAAGCAAAAACTCCCTTAATATTTTTAAAAGCTTTTCTACTATCTTCTCACTAACTCACTCACTTTTTGCATGATTTTTTGCCAAATCTTAATATTTCGGACGATTTTACAAATATTTTCTTTCACTGAAACCTTGGTAATTACACACACAATAAAGAAAGAATGAGCAAATGATTTGAGCCATTCTGATCTGATGCGTTCACACACATTGTGCAATTTAGTTTTATCTGTATAGACACATTATTAAATACGTTAGATTTTAATACTAGCAATTATGTGCTTATAAACTCTGCAAGTAACTACAGTCTAAATCTTACGCTTTCCAGATTTTATCGATTGCGAAATTGATTGGTAAATTTAACTAGAGTGCACATAAAAGTAACTATAAAACAAGGGAACATCCTAACGGTGAGGGGGCAGTCGTGCGTCCACTCACGCTGCGCATGCGCGACCTCGCAACCTGTGCACCGCGCGACAATTTGTTATTCAGGGTTGTTGGGAAGCATCTCAAAGATCAACTCTCTAAAAAGCATTTAAACAAAAGCTCTGAATCACATACACATGTATTATAAAGACAAGAATTTAAAACGAAATATCGTAAGAAACTCACTTAATGGACAATAGGACACGACAAATAATTAACTCGGATGATTCTTCATTAGATTGTATTAGATTTTAAATTTCGATCGACAATGCTTATCAAGATACACGCAAAAATATTTTTGCTATTAATATTTTTAAAATATTTATACTTAATATACTATTCCTGAAAGAGTTTTTCGTATTCTGAATGGCCACATACCTACTATAGGTATATTACGTCTCAAAGATATTCCATAGACAAGAGAGTTTTAATTTATGACCGTTTTCTTACACGACGTGGCGACCTCTGTTCACATAACCTACAATTTAACATGGTTACCGTGACATGGAAATATGAATCACAACTATAAGAAATTGCTCCAAGATCAACAGAAACGTAGTCCAGTTAAGCGACTCTCACTCGGCCCACACATACAACTTAATCTTAAGCTAATAGATTCTAACATGTGGGTGACAACCTGTAAACACAGATTTTCCGACAGAAGCTAAAGTATGAAACAACAAACGATTATCTAAAGTTTTATTTTCAGATCAAATGGCCCCGAGATTATTTTTGTCAAACTTAAAAAATAGTCCTTGATTTTTCCAAAACAGTAAAGATTTAAGCTCTATATAAACGAGTGTAAAGAGTTTTTTTGTACGCACTTTTTTTTACTAAATATTTAAGTTTTTAATTTACGTCATCGTGGAATTAATAAATAATTTGAGTTTTTGACGGGATCTTAGGCTGTCATGTAGTGGACTTTATATTTTATTCGTAATCTTGTGTTATTTGACTCTATATTTTGTAAAGTTGGTGGTATTTTACGTAATATAGTTAGTTTATTGTGCATAAGTAAAGTGAATGGAAAAGAATACCACGAAACATGAAATTCTGATATGCCCCAAAAACTCCCTGGAAGGTTCTAACAAGGGATCCACCATCTTGTTAGAATATTGAAATGGTCACACGATGCTTGTAATATTATTGTACTATAACGTGTATTGAAACAAAACATTGACACTGGCAAGTGCTTCTGCGGAGCCAAAAGAAGAAAAAGAAGAACAAAAAATTCAAACATAATCCGTCATTTTGAGATCTGAATCTTAAAACATCAGCCGAGGGGTTAATCAAAATCAAAAATCTATCACTATAAATTGAAGTTTTACTTGAGTTACAGAACATAAAGACAAAACGACTATAATTTTAATGATAAAAAAGAAATATTGATAGTTATCACGATTTACTCCTATTTTATAGATAAAAGAATAATAATTTTAAAGTACGTGGGAAGTACAACCTTTCTGAAATATCAATGAAATTTACTTGTAGTTTCTTTTAAATTATCTTTTATTCTTTGGATCTATTGGATTTTCTACTATTAATCTTTATTTTTTCTGTTGTAGTGTGTAGTAGTGTACTCTTTGTATTTTGACAAACTTAGTGTAAGTTTCATATCCGTATGTATGTAGGGCACGAGTTCAATGTATTTTTGTACTCTATATATTTTGTCTCTTTGTTATTTTTGCTTCCAGTGTTTTCCATATGTCTAAATAAATAAATATATATGGGAATAATAAACAATAAAAACATTTCATTGAATATTTCAAATATTTGTGTCTACATTTGATCCGGCTCAAATGACTCGCATCCGTTTATATCGTAGTTTAATATAAAAAAAATGACGTGTTTTTAGAGATGTCAGATTGTCAGCGGTGTAAAAAGATTAGTTAAGACTAAAACCAAACTTGTAATCTGTGTAAAAACGAATTAAGGATTATTTCTCCTAATTCCACTGTGTTCTCAATAATTCCCACATATATATTTATTTAATATAATCAAAACGATTAATTCATAAACTGTGTCTGCAGACAGACTGTCTCAAGCACGATTCTAGTCCATTGTAATTACCATACATAAATTGCTGTTAGAATTGTTTATAACAACACAAGTTCGCAACACCCAGAATTAGCATGCAAGGGTGTGTAGGCAGCTAATATTACTTGATAAACTGCATTGTTATTAACCGAGAGTGAAATCATTCGATGTGGTGAGGTTAAGTAAATTTCACTTTATATAACTATTTCATTACAAGGAAAACTGTCTTTAGAATTATTATACGGTTTTTTATTACTTCTATAAAGGATTTGGGTATAAAGTTGTCAAAGTATTTTATTAATACGAACTTTTTTTTTTCGAAATGACAACGCTGTTGACCTGGAGAGGTCTTTACAGCTTCACCGAACTACCGAGGCGAGCGCTGAAGGCACTCAGCCGATTTGGGATGCTTGGGCGACTAACTCAAGGGTGCACGGCACTCCTCTGCTTGGGCTGTCGCCTGTTTTGTGCAAAAATCACGACATATCTGAGCTAACCTAAGCTAAGCTATTTAGATATACACATGTGAGTTATTGAAACATGCATGTGTACCAAGCACGCGTGCCTCAACAACTCCTATATGTATTTTGTGTCGGAAAAATTCCTCTAAACTATATAGGATAGGATAAGATAAGGAAAAATAAGGGTAGAACTATTTGTCCATACGAACTTACTTAACCACGAATAGCATGAACTAGAATAATAGTAACTTTTGCACGCGACTTCGTCAATATTTTTATAATTGATGGTACCACTTATCAACATTTATTTTTAACATCAAATTATTCCTAAAATTGTAACAGCTCTATGTGCGGTTGCGTTTTCGGATTAATATAATTTGCAAACTTTCAAGAAACAAGCTTCTCTAAAAGGGTCGGCGACGTAACTGTAATTCCCCTCGTGTCGCAGATGTCCATGAGCGGTGGTAATCACATACCATCAGGTGACTCGCATGTTCATTTGCCACGAACAGTATTCCCTAAATACTTTCGAATATACTCGTATATATTAAAATGGGCCACCAAAATCTTTTTTTTTTTTCGATTCTATCCAAACAAATATTATGTCCAAAAGACAGCTCTGAATTTCAATTATAAAGGGCCCTCCAACTGCGAAGAGATTTATATAATGATATTTCAGATTTCATAAAAAACTGGGTAAATGAATTTTTTGGTTGATAATTTGTCGCTTAATGATCGATAATTTTTTTAGAAAATAAAATTCCTTCACAGTTTGCAAGTGACACAAGTGTAAAAAAAACGTTCCTATATTTATTTACATAGGAAATTTAAAGTTTGTTGAAGGGCCCCTTAAAATTGAACTTAAGAGATGTCCTTTAGACATAATTTTGTTTGGACAGGTATTTTGGGGTGACAGCGAGAAAAAATATTTTTTTTGGCACGTACAGATATTATTTATATACAACTATCAAGAACAAAATAAATCAATCTGTATAATTCTGTTAAGCATGACGAAATTCTTATCATCTTAACAATAGTCTCTTAAGTGATACAGTAATACTAAGAATAACAGATTACATAACGCTAATAACAGTATGGGATCATTTTTCAAAATGGCAATTTCCAAAACACTATATTTAATTCTGACATTTTTCTATACTGACAAAATGACTCCTACGCAGCTATTGTTTTTGAAACGATTGCTGCTCACTCATTAGCAAGATTATTCTCCTGTATCAAACTCCAAATGAAAGTAAATTCAACCGTCTGTTATAAACAATAAGATCTAAAAGGAAGCAAATAGTTCTCCAGAGATACAGTAATATATTTGTTAAATCACTTACAGACATTTGTCAGTTTTAACTGTTTCATATGATTTTGCAAATTTTGCAATAACGAGTCATTCCTGTAGGTTGTGAGTTATTGGTTTCATAATAGATCAAATCTTTGAATATATCATTCCAAGGTGGAACATAATGACCAAATGACTACTGTAACCTGTGTTTAAGAAATTCGTTGAACATTTCAATTTATTTTATAGTTGTATCTCACGCTTGGAGCGCCTACATTAATTGTATAATATTATGAATCATTCTTTAGAGTATTTATAATCAATATTGGTTGGCGTCAACTACTTCGTTCTTGAAAAGGTTTTAATCAAGTGAAACTTCTAATGTGACTTCCAACAAGGTTGCGTTAAACGCTTAGAGCTACATAACGAAAGTATAATGCTTTGTAGCCAGAATAATTCGGCGAAAATATTAAAAATGCCATCCAAATCGTTTTTGCAAATTAAGTATTAGGTCTTTACCTATGAAATTGCCGTTTTGTATGAACAAATTGAAACGATTTTTTTAAATGTATTTTTTATTTGTATTAATCGAAGTAATCACTCATGCAATCAATGCATCTTTGCTAACGCAGTGGCAGTTTATTGATGCCCTTCTTAGAGAAATCAGCTGGACGGGACGCAACAAATTCTTCAAAGGCATTTTGTACTGCCTCTCGGGTATTGATTTTTTTCCCGCCAAGGAGTTATCCAAATTCTGGAAAAAGTAGTAGTCTGTAAACGCAAGGTTTGGTGAGTAGGGCGGATGACAGAGAATTTCCAACCCCAGTTTTTGCAACTTGGAGACCGTCTGCTGGGCAGTATGAGGTCGCGCGTTGCCGTGCAGGAGCAGCAGAGATGAGCAACTGAACAATGCTGGTTGGAGATTTGCCAGCTTCTCCATCATTGTGTTCAGTTCTTCACAGTACACATCTGCAGCAATGCTCACCCCGTTTGGTAAGAAGCTGTGATGAATCACACCGGCGCTAGACCACCAAACAGTGACCATCACTTTACTAGGGGTAAGTTTTCGTTTAGGGCATTGTTTAGGTGCTGAACCAGGATCCAACCACCTTGCTTGCGCGTACTTCGCGCTAGTGATTATTGAGTTCGTGGGGCACCCATTTGTCAAGCTTTTTTACCTTGGCAATTTGACGCAAATGGACCAATATTGTTTTGACGCTAACGTTGGCGGGAAAAAAAATCAATACCCGAGAGGTAGTACAAAATGTCTTTGAAGAATTTGTTGCCTCCCGTTCAGCTGTTCTCTTTAAGAAGGGCATCAATAAACTGCCACTGCGTTGGCAAAGATGCATTGATTGCATGGGTGATTACTTCGATTAATACAAATAAATAATACATGGAAAAAAATCGTTTAAATTTTTTTCATACAAAACGGCAATTTCATAGCTTAAGACTTAATATTTACTTTTCTCTTATGCTTAACTCGAACCGTCATTAAAATTAGAATAACTTTTGATAGACTCACCTGATTTCAATGAAAATAAAAAAAAGACTAAGTTGCTTTCGAAAATATGCTTTATGATTGACTTGATGAGATTTTATTGTGAACCAAGTACTTTGGCAGTGATGCGTGTTTATTCAAACAGACATTGATTTTCAGTGTTTCTTGAATGGACTATCAGCTATGCAGGCCGACATGATAATAGCGACCAGCGATGGATAGTGTGTCACTCGGCGGTCGCTATTGTTTTTGGATTGTACTGTGCTTACCATCAGGCATAGTGCAGTCATTTTGCCGTACTACGATAAAAAAAAAATGAAATCTGTTTTACGTATGATAACATGATAATTATAATATCAACCCAGCCATACGCGAACATTCAAGGATCGCAACAAAATTGTGGCAGTCGCCATCAAATCGTGCGAAACATTGGCAAAATATGTATATTCAGATTTGAGTTATGGGGGCTTACTCTATATTAATACTCATTATTGAATTTATATTCCAGTAACAACAGACCATTGAGATTTTGATCATCAGTTACTTGCTAAATGGTAGCACGAAGTAGCTGCATACGCAAAAAATACCAAGAATACACGAGGAAAAATTAAATAAAGGTATAACAAAACGTTTGAGATTGTGCCAAATCATCAAGTAAAACATACAAAGCAGTCTTATCTTACATTAAATTCTCTTAAAACGTTACTAAAAAGGCTGCAAACTTTTTCATCTATGTACTGTTGAGTAGAAATGTAAATATCGTAATATCTTTATTATATTTTTAAGGTCGTATTAATAATTGTATTTTTGGTTAAGTGAACGTACCCAAACCACGTGCCTCGTTCAGGCGAAGGAGAAGGTTAATTTAGAGTACCACGCTTGGTTACAGAAGGGAATGGGGGATTGTTTTCGTCACGTAGTCAATATAATCTAAAAGAAATCTCGCGCTTTTAAAACTCACAAACGTACATATACCAAGACGTCAGCTGATTGAAAACTAACAATTCGTAGGTCAGTGCAGTTACCAAGCAAATCGACGAATTTGTACCGATACTTAATAGTCCGGTGAAGCTGTTAAAACCTTGCTAGGTCAATAGCTTAGTTGGTTTGAGAAAAAAAATGTGCCGTTACAAAAATGTCCTGCAAACGTCTGCCTGTACATTAGGTTCGGTAAATGTTACAATGATTCCTTGTCAATGTAGGTAATACAGAAAAAAACAAAAGAAACTTGTGTACACTTACGTACATTGCATGTTGCCCTAGATAGTATGTGTGCAACAGCGCAATTATATTTAGTGAATAATTAATTTGTTAGTCGCAAACAAGCACTCAACAAGGTTGCACTACAGCGTTATAACATAACAATAAAGTCATTAAAACATATAAACATCTTTATTCCCACAAACGGGCATCCAAGAACATATATGTAGGGCTAGGACTTGCTCCTCACCCTTACAACTTGTTTTTGTAAATTATTTCCTTGTATGAGTACTATATGTTCTTACATAATTTTTTACTACTTGATAATATTTTCTCTGTCCTCCGGCCAGAAGGTGGCAACTTTCTGGCTGCTACGCTAAATGAAGTCGAGCTGAAAAGTAATATGCACACCTTTTCCACTAAAAAAGAAAGCCATAGATCACATATTTGTCAGCCTCGGCTTCACCTCGGCCTACAATTACATGTGATCGAAGACTTTTCATATTTTACTGGCCTACGATTTTCTTTTTGTTGTGTACTTACTATCTATTAGAATTTGTCTCATTTCTCAGCGTTAGTCCAAAATAACTGTTCCATGCGGACGAAATCACGGAAACAACTAGTTATACGTAAATACCAAGTTTCGTGAAGATCGATCAATTAGTTTCAGAGTTTATCGTGGACAAACAATATGACACTGAATATTATATATTATGATAGTTTGCATGTATGTGGTGCCCGCAGTATAGAATAGCACCACCCCATCAATCCCCATCAATAGCATCATCTTCCCGTAGGTATCGTAAAAAGCGATTAAGAGAGTGCGAGATAGTACTGACCCTTGTACTTTCTCACCGGGATACTGTACCATCTACCTGAGTCCTTCTTCAATCGTACCGGTCCCCGTATCACTGGGTCCAGAAGAACAAGGATGACTGTGTGCACCTGTGTCTTGCGCGTACACTTGTGCACCTTAAATTGCGTATCTGTCCGCTACTACTAATGGACATGGTCGCCATGGCCAAAATCGGTCGGAATAATCATCATCACCGTCAATGTACAAAAAAGTTTTAACAAGTAAATAAATAAATAATAAGCAATGACTTTTGTAGCAGACTGTACGTCAGTTGAGACCGAGATGACCATCAACAAGACCATCGGCGACCCCACGACGGTCATTTATAAACACGACCATGGGAACTTCAAGATAACGCATCGCACGTACATTAGACTTAAAACGTCTGATTAGAACGTATGTACGTTTTAGTTCGCAATTACGATCGTACGCCATTTTTCACGTACCCTACCTACATACATCTGCGACTTTACTATTGATAAGTTAATTTTTTAGCGTTGGATTTTACCGTTACATCCGTAAACCTGTAACATTTCGATGTTTACTATAACTTGCCTGCGGGTTCAGCCGTGTTTATATAGATAATATAAATTATACCTTCAGAACAGTATTCTTTTTATTAATGAATAGGGTATATTATGCCCTTTTCTACATTTCCGAAAACGTTTGTGCAAAATTTCGTAATAATCAATTAACCAATTAAGGCGTATAAGCAAAACAAATCAATTGACATTTGTATTTATATTATCAATTAGTTTGTACCCACGACTTCGTCCGCGTGGAATAGTTACTCTGGGCTAACGTTAACAACAACTCGCGAATTCGTTTACGTAGAAAGTGAAAATATTTTTAAATAATAGATACATTAACCCCGAATTTGAAACATTATTCATTAGTGCTCCGCCCCTATCTTTATATGCTATAGGATTCCTCGATAAATGAGCAAAGGCTGAAAAGATTTTTCAAATCGGAACAGTAGTTCCTGAGATTAGTGTTACAAACTCTACAGTTTTATATTATTAGTTTATATTAATTTGGGAAATTGATTCGTACACATTTTTAATATTTTATTCTACTTGCCTGTAGTTGTAAGTAAATACATAAAATTGAGATTTCACTTAGTTGAAGTCACTCTTTCGAGATGTACCTGTAGAACTATCTTCATTTAAATCTTGCTGGTATCTCGAAAGAATACATGAATAAAGATTACTTCAGCGATGATTATTATAGACACTTTGTAGAAATACAATTGGTAGAAAGACAGCTTTTGAATTAGAAAGTCATGTGTCGCTGAAGATTCAAACTTACAAATAACCGATAGAAAGTCGACGCAGATACAGAGCACCCGTGTAAGGATCACACAGATAACTGGTCTATATGAAGTTATGAAGTGTGTTGACCAAGGTTGCGGATTCACGATAAACATACTGCGCCTACTACATGTCTCGCGACGCGCTTGGGTCAAATCAAAGATGTTTGTTCCGTCTCTAGGAGATGTAGTGACCTCGTATATGCTAATTCAATCGGATACAACTATCATATGTGATCGACCTTTCACCACAATTCATTCTTTTGTAAAGTTCAATTTTACTGATTTTTTTTTCCAAAGAGCATATAAATAATATAAATTCGTTAAGGGAAGGATCGTGATGTAGCTAGAGGATTAAAATTTTAGACTTTAACAGTATAGAAAGCTAACAGTTAAAAAAAAGAAATTAATGCTAAACGCAATCAAAAAATCAATAATAGCCACTAAATAAAAAAAAATATAAAAATCGGTAGGTAAACAGGAGAGAAAAAGGGAACTGAACTTTTTTACCTTTGCCAATCTATATACAAAATAAAAAAGCAAAGGATCAATAGAGACCAAAATAAAGGCTAGATCCATCTGCGAAAAATTCTGTATCGAATGGGCATAGTCATAGGCTGATACGATCAATAGTTTTGGTGTCCGGTGAAGCTGTTAAGACCTTGTTAGGTAAAAAGCGTAGCCAATTCGAGAAAAAAATATATCAATAGTTTGGACGTGATTTATATAATGTATATTTTCATTATAAATGGATAGAAGATTTACTGTGCGACTATCCGCGATAATAATAAGATAATGTTGATTACATAATTCTGATTATTTTTAAAAACGTTATTATCAAGAAGTTGTTTTAAGTAATTACAATATTTCAGTTCAATATCATCTGGAAAGGACATCGTTTTCCTCGTGCGTTCGTGTAGCATCAAGCGAACACGAGCAACGTTAGCCGTGACAGTTGTTATCGGCCGGCCATCGGCAGACGTGTGCACAAGTGACACGGCGATATAATCTGTTCTCATGGCCTGGCCTATGAGACTACTTCCGAAGCTCTTCCTTTCTCAACCTTCACTCAGCTTAACACAGGGTTAGCATAATACATAATTCTCTATATAATTGATTCTTAACATTTCTCCACAAGAAGAAAATGATGACGAGAATTTGATTCAGAAATAGAGAAATTTCAAAGAGCTAATAATATAAGGCATTTTTGTATGTAAAAGTCTAATAATTGAATTTATGTTAAATTGATTATTCTAGATTCCATTGTAGTATATTGTTTTATTTTATCGCCATCTGTTGGCGTTGTCTTTGTACTAACTACATTGCTACAATTTTGAAATGTTTAACATTTTTATACTGTCATGAAAATCATGTACTTTTACATTCATACAAAAATTCACTGTTTCTTGTATATTCTGAGAGCGATTTTGACTTGCTACTTGCGTCTAGTCTATATTTATTTGTGGTTACAAAATAGACGATTATTTAATAGGCGATAGTTTTAATAGATCACATTATTATTTTAAATATTTTTCAATAACAATTAACATGTGCCAGGCATTCCAATTCTGTTCTTTTTTTTTTGTAATTCGATGACCTGGTTAAATGTTTTGTAAAAATACATGTTGAATCAGAGAATAATAGACCATAATTTTGTAGTCAACGCGTAGAAAGATACCAGTACAACCATAATAAAATAATAAATGAATGATTTGGTATCATCTATTATTTATCTCTAATTATTATTACTTCTGGCTGATAAAATATAATTTCAATATAAAAAAAGATTATGAAATATTTTTTTTTATTTATATATATTACAGGCCGGCATGATAGTGGCGACCGGCGATAGACAGTGTGTCAATCGGTGGTCGCTATTATTTTTGGATTGTACTGTGCTTACCATCAGGCACAGTGCAGTCACTTTGCCGAGCTACAATAAAAAAAAATTGT
This sequence comes from Antheraea mylitta, assembly GCA_014332785.1. NCBI lineage: Eukaryota > Metazoa > Arthropoda > Insecta > Lepidoptera > Saturniidae > Antheraea > Antheraea mylitta. Next base: position 651,637 of record JACEII010000029.1, on the reverse strand, counting down.
AAAACATTTCCCGAAGAATTACTTTAAGACATTGATATTATACTCATATCTGACGGCAATAATTAATTTACCCTATTTACTTGTGAAGGTATACTTCTTTTGGCGCGTTATGGAAAAATGATGCAAGTAAATTTTACGATGCACGCGCACAGCGTCACGAATAACCGACACCCTGAAGTTATTACGATGCGCGATCACACCGTCACGAAAATCCGGTACCCTGAAGTTAGCTATAGTCAACATTTTGTTTCTTTGTATTTGTTGTTTGTATTTCTTTGTATTAAAGCTTGCAATATATTAAATACCTTTTTTCTATTGTGAGTGTAGTTTTTTCTACAGATGTAGAATAAGGCATAAGATAAAATAATTTTGTATCAAAAAAAATTAAAAGAAGATAAAAATAGATAAATGGATTTAAATTTAAAAGATTTTTATCTTGTTACGCCAAAGAAGTATGACTTCAAACGCGTGTACAGGAGTACACAGACACTTTTTTTAATATACATCCATAACAATAATACCTATACAATTTTTTTTTAAATAAATTATTATAAATTCAATACCAGCTCTTTGTGGTAACTTGCATGTTTTTTGAATCACTGGGAATTGTTTGACGTACCTAAGTAAGCCTTTAAGAACCTGATCCGAACTATTTTTGTATGATCTTCAACTATGAAAATCTATCTTAAAGTATGCATGAGTATGAGAGCGTTACTACTTAACGCTTATGTTTTCCTAATTATATCTTTTTTCCGTGACCTTAATACAAATTTGTAAAAATGTAACTGGCACATATAAATAATAGAAATTCTACATTTACCCACGTAATATATTTTATACTAAAACAAAATTCAAATGTGTCAAAACTTGGAAAAGCAACAGTTTTCGTGCACTCGCTATTACTTTTTGCATCAGTATGAATACGTTTACGATATCCCGGTACACGATATCATTATATCGTTGCATCCACGTCGTACTGACAGACAAACAATCAACTTTCACGTTGTCAACCCACATTTGAGCTAACGTGACAACACCATCAACTGGCAGCTCGTAATATGGTCCAAGTTATTAGCGAATGGTAATTAATATTCTGGAACAATAACTGAATTAATCTTAGATATTAAATCCAATCCAATACTTCGAGCTATAATGTGTTTAACGTATTAAACCACACGGGCATTTAACATCAGTTGCGACTACGGTCAAACGTTGAAGTCTCTAGAGTTTAAACAAAAAGAAAATGAAGAAAGAGTTATATTATTTTTTATGTCATAGGTGGCAAACGAACATGCGGGTCACTTGGTGTTAAGTGGTCACCGCTATCCATAGACACTAGCAACACCAGAGGAGTTGCAAGTGCGTTGCCAGCCTGTGTTTGGGTCTCTGGGTAAAGGTAAAGAGCGGAAGAGAGGAAGGGAGAAAGGGAGGAAAGGTAAGTCTTCAGGGCTCTTACTGACCGAATGAAACGCAACAATGCAAGCACTGGTACTTCACGTGGGTTTTCTGTGAAAGGGTGATACTACCCCGGGTGAGCCGACCCATTCATGCTGAAACCAATAATAGCTTCAGTGTGGCTCTACCACCTACCAATTGACGTTGTATACCTAAAAAGCAAATTTTAAAGCATTTAAAGATGCATTCAATATTTTATAATCATGTAAAATATGATGTAGAAGAATAAAAACTTTGCATTATTAATATTACTTTAATTAAATGTTGCAATTGTTCTGCTTGAAATCCTATAAAATTATTAAATATAATTTTGACGTGTTTACTCCTCGTTCTTCTGTTTTAAAACGATTTGTTTATAATTTATTTACAAATTACTGCAATACTATGCACAGTATAAAGGTATATATAATAAGGTCCGCTTTCGCTCATAATTTGCAAATAAGCGCCAACCAGCATGCCTTGTTTCTTTTCTTAGATTATAAAATGACGAATTGCCTGAGAACGTAATTTATGTTTATATACATATAAATACACAAAACCAAGTGCACACACATGTGTGAGTGAATCAGCTTTTAAGATATAAAATAAATGATAACATTTACATTTCATTGATAGTAATTTTGTAGTATTCTTCCTTGAAATTAAAATAAAATTGCTTACATTTTTAGTGACAATATCGACAAATAATGACCTTGGACAAACGACATACACTGAAATTTTATTCATTTTTATAAACTAATATTCCGCCCGGCTTTGCCTGGGTATAGTAAAAAAGTAAATGTTACAGTCTGAATCCCAGGACAGGTATACTAGACTGATCCGCTTTTTAATTGTAATTAAATCGTCGTCGATAATTTTGTGTTTGATTAGTTTTGATCAATCGTTTTTAGATGCAAGTGGTTAATGTGACTTATTCTATCTAGAAATATATATGTTCTCGCGAACTTCTTTATAGATTGTGTTATAAAGACAGTAGGATTATGTCATAAGAACATTTTATTTCATATAAATTTAAGTAATAACGCAGCACACGTCTTAAAATCACTGAAATTGCGCCACGATTTCCGACTTAGCTGACAAATATTGTCAAAAATGTATGTGATTTTTACGTATTAATATAATGAGTCCAAATTAAAAAATAAGATTTTCAAATAGAAACAGAACTTATCAAATCGGTACCTTGGTTGCAGATATTAATTTTCGCCTAAAAACAAACTAAGAAAATCCTAAAATCCGATCTGTCTCGTTATAATTATAAAGATAGGATAGAAGATAGGATAGAAACCTATTACACATTAAAACGACTTATTCAGATATGCTGTAGACGCATTTTTTGATTGAAGTGTGATTCGTGTGATTTTTTTAATATAAAATAACCGCTTACTGTAATCCAGGTTCAACCATATTATAAGTCAAATCAAATCAAATCAAAAATTCTTTATTCAGTTTAGGCCCTAATAAGGCGCATATGAACGTCAAAAACTACCACCGGTTTGGAGACAGCCCAGCCATCGAGAAGAACCGGCAAGAAACTCGACCGGGTACATTTTTTTTACACACATATATATAATATATAATGATATAATACATCATACACAGCTTACAGTGGATGCACAGAGAGGAGTCAATTCCAGACATCACTATCGTTCATATACTGATCCACTCTATAATATCCTTTTGACACTAACACCCGCTTGACATGGCGCTTAAATTTGCAGTCCGGCAAATCGGTAACATGTTTTGGGACTTTATTGTAAAACCTAACACTGTTACCTAAGAAACTATTACTGGTTTTACTAAGTCTAAAACATGGGACGACCAGTTTATTACAGTTTCTAGTATTTACATTATGCCGGTCTTTTACTAAAATCAGTTTTTCAAAGTTTTTACGGACATACATTAAATTATCAAGAATGTATTGGGAGTGTAGAATTAAGATACCGAATTCCTGGAATTTCGTTTTTAATGATTCGCGAGGTCCCATATTATATATTGCTCTATATCTATATCTATATAAGAAATGTCTCTTATATCGTATATGTATTCATAAAATATTTTTTTATTAATTGGTTTCAATATTTTTTATCTCTTTCTGTTATTTTCAAGGTGTTAGGTTTCATAATATTTTAAAATATGGTTTTAAAGTATCTTTCTCTTTTCTTACAATTTCAAAATATTCGTATTATATATATAATTTTTTAAAATATAAAAAAAAGTTCAATATTTGATTTTATTAAAATTTAATTTATTGCTAGAGCGTGGCTGTCTCTAAATACGAATATATTGTACAAATGTATTATCATGCTGACGACCTATAAAACTAAATTAATATATAAACATACTAACTATGTGTTTTTTATAAATGTAATTCCAACTTATGACAAATCTTTTTGACGTCACACGTACTATACATGACAATGTAACATTGACCTCAAGAAGCTTGACCTTCGATCCTGACTCGCGAACTATCGACTCCCATTGGGACGTGTTAGTACAGTGTAATAATGAACCATACGGACAGATTACTTTACATAGATATATTTTGAAGTTTTGTTGATAGCGTGTTCGGACATATCGGCTGAGTGCCTTCAGCGCTCGCCTTAGTAGTCCGGTGAAACTGTTAAGGCCTTGCCAGGTCAATAGCGTAGTTATTTAGAGAAAAATAAGTGTGTGTGTACTTATGTACACGCGTTAGAAGTTATACTTCTTTGGCATAACAAATAAAAAATCATTTTAAAATTTTTATCTTTCGCCTTATTCTACGTTTGTAGAAAAAACGACACTAACAATAGAAAAAAGGTATTTAATACATTGAAAGTTTTAATATCAAGAAATACAAACAACGAATACAAAGAAACAAAATGTTGACTATAGCTAACTTCAGGGTGTCGATTTTTCGTGACGGTTAGCGCGCGCATCGTAAAAATTTACTCATCATTTTTCCTTAACGCGCCAAAAGAAGTGTAACTTCAAAAACTGTTCGGACACCGTGCCGATAGACGTAGGTTAGGAATCCTAACAACCGTGTCAGATCTTTCGGAGAATAAAACACCGTCGGTTAGCTACCATCCTCAAATTAAAAATGTCTATTGGTGTATTCCGGCAACTGCTTTTGAGAATCAGCCCCGTGTAAGTTTAGTTTGTATACCATCTCAGACCACATTTTAATCTATACTAATATTATAAAGAGGTAAAGTTTGTGAGTTTGTGACGTTATGACGTTGTAACGGGTAATCTCAGGAACTACTGAAGCGATTTGAAAAATTCTTTCACATACTAATATTACAAAGAAGTAAGTTTTGTGAGTTTGTGACGTTGTAGAGAGTCTACTGGTCCGATTTCAAAATATATTTCAATGTTATATAGCTCATTTATCGTGGGTTATAGGCTATATATCATCACGCTAAGACCAATAGGAGCGGAGCACCAATGAAGAATATTTCAAAATCGGAGTTTTTTTCCCCTTGAGAGCTTCCGCTGCGTGTTAGCGTTATCCTAAAGTAAGTATTCCACGCGATTCCACATCATTACACGAGAATTATGTCGAACTATATCCCAACTATATGCGTAATACTTGCCATAGTGATAACCCATAGCCATCTTTACTTAATTGGATCGTGACGATTACAGTGAGTACAATGAGTGCAATGTTAAACTTTGCATAGTTGTTCTCTATTTGTTTATCACGCCTTGGCATACTTTAATTAAAAAAAATCGTAGTCTTACAAAAGTATATTACTATAAAACGATTACTTTAACTCAAAATATGGACCGCAAACTATCAAAAAATTGATTAAAAATTGATGGATTCTACCCATGACCGCTGCCATCTAAACTAGGTAATCCTCTCTCAGGTGGCAGTACACATTGTGACACTATTAATGAACGCGTTACAACCGCAATGGATGATTTTATTTTATTTTGAAATGCTATATATAAGAACAAGTGCATGTTAACAGTAATCTCAGTATGCTCACATTTAAGAATTAGTGCCAAAATATATTGTACATTCAATTTTGGTAAAAATAAATCCTGTTCTATGAAGCTACGTTTATTATATTTAATGATACGTCTGTGAAGAGTAAACGTTGACAGTTACTACTCTTTATATATATCTGCCCGTTTTTTTTTCCATTTTATCATAATCTAAGTTTTGAAGTCAAGATTTAATTTTCAATTAGCACCTGTGCTTATTTAAATGTGTAAAATTTAACAATCTGCGAATCTTTTTAATCAGTCTATTTACAAGTTTGTATTATTTTCATTTCAGTATCATTTTTTTTTCTCGAACTGACTACGCTATTGGCTTTAATTTTTGGCCTTTACAGCTTCACCGGTCTATAAAAAGTATCATCATTACAAAATTCTTTGATTATTAATACTTCTTACCAACATTTATGTTCACATGTATACTTACTTATTGATATTTTATTAAAGTGAAAATTTATTGAGTCGCATTTAGCGATTTTGGTAGGAGAAAAACTTATGGGTTCGCATCACCGATAACCTCGACATGTTCGTGACGTATTGCGCTTACGTCAGACTAGCTCCGCGGTAGTATAACGTGTGTATTATAATACTGATATTTTGTATTGAGCTTGTCCATCATATAAATCATTTAAAACCAGTTCAACCTTAATAATTGTAATTTATATATTATGAAATTGAAATAATTCATAATATATATAGTTGGTCTAAAAATTCAAAAAAGAATGCAGTTACACCATTGTTTTCAGTTTTCACGTATGTCAGCAGTTCTTATGGTTGCCTCGACTTTTTTTTTAAATTAGAACCAAACAGTTTCTATATAAATCGCTACGTTTAACCTTTATCGTACACTCGTTTAATTGCAAAAAAATACTTTTGAATTTCAAATACTACTATTATTTACTTGACAAACAAATATCTTTAAAAAAATGTTTATTTGCATTCACACCTACTAGACGTACAATTAGACTGCCAATTAACCAATTTCAAAACCTCTTTTTTTCATTTTCCGCTTTATATGAAATGCCCATATGCAATATTTACACATCTCAAATGAAACCTCAGTTTACCGGGGCATAATCAAAATATCTAAATTCTAAACCAACTCACCGCAGAACATTTATATTTATATTAAAATCGTTTCACACTGGAAACTATAACACGATTTTCTTGAATATTACACTATACTGGAAGCTATTGTTTGGGTTGCAAGAGTTATGGATCTCGGTTGGCCCCTGCCCCCAGATTTGCGTCAGTCAATGGAATAATTATGCGGTGTGTTTTGATGTTCATTACCATTACCGCAGAGGTTCAAGGTAATAATTATTTTAAACAAAATGACTACAACAGTAAAATACTTAAGTATATTTGACTTTTCCAATTCGATTTTGACTTGGGTTTGAATGGTATCTTTGTTGCAATATTTATTAACATTATATCGCAAAAATTAAATTAGTAAAATATACAATTTATTTTATATTGTTGTGCTTTTTGAGTTAATATAAGATGATTTACAAATGTCATGGTTTTTGAGACGAATATTTTAAAATTCAGCTATGAATTTCTTAATCGGTAACCTTGTGTGTCAAAAAATGGTGGGGATAAACACTATGTAGGGTGGATTGTTGAAAACACGGGCTCTCGTCCAAGCTTCGAAGTTAGGCAAGGTTTTCGCGGTCAATACTTGTATGGGTGTCCGCATGGGAACACCGCGTGTACTTTTTATACTATATCTAAATTAAAAGCTTCCCCTGGATACGAAAAATTTCACTTCTATTGTTTATCTCTACATCACATTCAGTTCTTTATTTGGTTTTTGTTTGGCACCTTATTTACATAACTTTATTATGTTCATTTAATATTGAGTTATTAGCATATTAAGAAACTACAATTTTTAGCAGCACGCTTAGGATCAGCGACAATTGCAGTGTGGGCAAACGGTGTTGTGTGTATACGCAAGAGAGGGGAAGTAAACAGGTAACACTGTTTAAAGAGTAATACTGTCAGCAAAGTATATTTTTGCTTTCAATTTATTATGTCTTTGTCTCTGATATAAATATTTTTTAAGATAATAAACAAAGCACATGAAGTATGAAATAAAGAATCAAAAGATAACTTAACAATCTTAACTTTATTCTTCATAAGCTGCAGATTCTCTAGAACCGCGTTCTACGTAAAGTTGCTGGTGCCCCATGGTACGTCCCTAACAAGGATCTCCTCAGGGATCTGGAGATGCCTTCTATCTGGGTGTACATAAAATCACTTACTAGTAGTTACTTCGAAAAAGCCGCGAATCCTCCTTTCTGTTAGTGGTATCCGTCGCAAAATACGAAACATTACCCAAACCTGAGCGCTACATAAGACGTTCGCAACATAGTTTTACCGATCTTCCCAATAAAATAACGGCAGCGAACGATCAGTACCAGCCTGTCTCTCCAAACAGAGCGTATTTACGCCCACGCTCGCATAACCACAGATCACGCCGCCCTAGTTTAGGGGTAAATTTCGCTACTGCATACGAGATTAGGCCCCCCTCAGCAGCGGCTCAAGCGTAAGTCCGTTCTCTCGACTTAGAGCCCTTGAGTGCGATACTTGGGCGATACAGTGCCCTAAGCGCTCGTCTTAGAAGTCCGGTGAAGCTGTTAAGACCTTGCTAGGTCAATATCGTAGTCAGTTCGAGAAAAAAAAAACTATCTTAATACATGGTAAGGATCCCGTATACTAAGGAAAAGTTGAAAGTATATAGTGATAAAAAAATAACAATAATAATTATACGATGAAGTATTTACTTTTCAATGTTACTTATTTAGGTGTTAATTACAAAAAATGAAGAAAAGCTATGGATAAAAATAATAATCTGGGTTATAAAAATAGTTATACAAATGTTAGTAAAGTTCACGCAGTTTTCGTAGACAAATGAGTTTCGTCCAAAACCGACTATTACATACAAAAAGGTTATCGTAAAACCGCATACAAAACCGCATCTGTCTATAAATTTAACATTTCCTTATTTCGTCCCATCTGCGAAGTTGTTTACACAATAATATTATGATAATATTTGAATAATAAGCATTGTAACCGCAAGGATTTGAATAAGCGTTTACCTTCCAAACAGCGCAAGAGTGGATTTCCGTTTCACTGTCCACATTCTTAAAAGCAGCTTTATTATAGACTAGTGACCTGCGTCGGCTTTGCATGGATGCAGTATATGCTAATACCATACGTCCCCAAACGATTTAGACATATGTCCTCTCAAATATAATGATATCTTATAATATATTAAATGAAATTGTATAATGTAAATGAAAATTTTTATCTAGATTAAATTCTCATAAAAATTTAGGTAATTTCATTAGGTATGTAGAGCACAAGATGTTTACTGTGGGTCTCGAGACTAGGCCCCTCTCGGCAGCGGCTCAAGCCTAAGTTCATTCCCTCGGCGTGGAGTCCTTGACTGCGCTGGTGGCGCGATACTGTGACAAAATGTTTTATATAACTGCAACAACATTACACATATCACCTTCACACATGTGCACGCATACACGCTTATACATGAAGGTGGAAGAGTTTTATTTTTCCCTTATCGAACTGCAATAGTTTAGAAAAAATTATCCGACACAAAATATATATAATAGTTGTTGA
>JACEII010000029.1:624165-637553 GCA_014332785.1 Antheraea mylitta | reverse complement strand
CAGCGCGGAGGCGCTCAATCACCCTCCCCATCTCTCCCTCCGTAACAGGGGGAGGGTCGATCGGCGCCTCCTCTACTGCCTGAGGAGGAACGTGTTCGGACCCTGCTTCGATACACGTAGAATCGAATCCTGGCAACTAAGTATGAACTTTCAATGAAGCAAACCATCTTGGTGAAACCATAGCATGGTGGTAAGGCCTTTTCTAAGTTGACCTAGCTAGCTACCATCCTCAAGATGTAAATCTGTCAAGCTGTTAGCTTGTTTTACCATCTTTTTGTAGTTGGTAGAGCCACTCTGGATCAATTATTGGTTTCAGCATGAATGGGTCGGCTCGCTCGGGATGGTACCACCCGACCCACAGAAAAACGATGTGAAGTAACAGTGCTTGCATTGCGTTTCGTTCGGTCAGTGAAAGCGCAGACACACCTCCCTTCTCACTTCTCTCCTCTTCCCCTTCCCACAATGCCCACCCAAACAGGATGGCAACGCACTTGCGACTACCCTAGTGTAGATAGTGTTGGACGACCGCCTGTTCGTTTGCCTCTTATGACATAAAAAAAATTAAACCTCCTCGCCATTAACGTCAGACGAGATTGCGATCAAACCCTCTAAAAGGATAAAAACGATCTACTCTATAAGTACCCTACGACAATGTGTACATCTGAAAGTATCCTAAGCAAGAACGATGTGACAGCGCGGGCAATCCGTGTAGCACGGCGTGAAGTATTCTGCAGGAAGAATTAAACGCGAGCCAAACCGCGTGACACGACTATCATTACATAATAAGATTAGCTATAACAGTAAGGGTAAATATTGATTTTGAATTCGTAAGTATTGTGGGAATATCAAAAGGTCGAATTCGTCGTGAGACTTTTTAATCAGATTTGTCTGTGATCGACAATTTGCGCCATTAACTATGCTATACAATAATAAATCAATGGCTAGTTTGCTAAATGTCAGCAGATGTTAATAAACGTGAATTAGATTGAAGTACAGTTTAAATAAATAACTCATTACTAAAAACAGGTTCTGAGTCATGTAATTTAACTTACGAATGTTTTTTTTTTTTTATCTGAACGTAATGTCTTTTGATGTGAAACATCTATAGGCGGAGGGGAAATCTGATTGTTGGCGTGGCGACGCAAAACATGAACTTTGTACTTAAAATAATCAAAAACATTTGCAATCCTATCTTATAGATTAGATTAATAAAATATAGTAATATGAATACATAAATATAGAAATTCGTTAGACACACATGTGTACCGGCATGTGTCCCTCACGAATTCAAACGTGTATTTTATGTCTGTGAACAATCGTTTAAAAATCAAAAATACTTTATTCAGTTTAGGCCCTAATAAGGTACTTATGAACGTCAAGAACTTTCACCGCTTCGGAAGACAACTCGGTCATCGAGAAGAACCGGCAAAAAACCCGATCGGGTACATTTTTTTAGCATATATTTCCGATACATCATACAATAGCTTTTAGTGGATGCACAGAGAGGAGTTAAAGTCAGTCGTTCGCGTATTGAGCCACTCTATAGGTATAACAGCGTTTTGACACCAAAACCCGCTTGACATAGCGTTTATACTTACAATCCGGCAAATCGGTAATATGCTTCGGGACTTTGGTTTTACTAACTAACTAAAAACTGTTACCGGTTGTACTGAATCTGAAACATGAAATTACCAGTTTGTGATAGTTTCTAGTGTATGTACATGTGAATGTGTAGAAAAGTTGGCATTACTTGTAAATCTATGTACATTTGAAGCTATTCAGCGCAAGGACCATTAGCAAGTCGGCGAGCACGTTTCCATGGTAATCTCTCGGTGCAACGGCCAAGCGGATTCGGGCCGGAGAAGGCCGCAGTCGTTATCGGTCAGCGGTCGACCTTTCCGAGGATGCCTCACCATTCCGCCATCGCAACACCATACATGCCGCTCAATTATTCAGTTGAAACCTACTAAATGTAATCTTACATTGTTAGTTGCACTATGAACTATTAACTTTATGAAATACTTGATTTATTAATTAATATCGTTTGTTATATATACATACTTGAGTAAATATTTTCCAGGCTCAATTTTGTACATAAACTGAATTTTTCGATTGTGTTGAATTCTTTTGAACAGTACAAAAGTTAATTGCCTACAGTACCACACTCTCATTTCTCATGGAAAAATACTTGCGTATGAAAATTTGACAGCCAATAAAAATGTCAGTCAATTATAATACCTTTAAGAATTAAGAAGTAATAAATAATCTTTTTATTCATAAAACGATCAAAATCATTGTTGCATATAAAAAAAAAAGATAATGAGATTGGGATTCAGTTGCTAGTAATGAATAAATTCCTATCAATAATCGTAACTTCTTTTATAGTTTAGCTGATCCGATACGGAATATTAATTTCCTTAGGCATTCTAATGAACTATCCCTAGGTTGTTATTTAGAAGCATGAAATTTTACACAGAAAATCCTTCTTTATTGTCGATGAATTAAAAGTAAGTTAAAACTAATTCCTTAAACGTACTAAACGAGGGGATAAAATTACTTAACCCTCTATTCTTACTAGTCCCTAAAACGTATGTCGCAACAGTGACTTGCAAATTTGTATTGCATTTATTGGGGACGTAAAATTATAAACACTTGAAATATAGCCCAGAATCGATTTATTATATTGACAACTATTTTTTATTGTTGAATCGTGCAAATCCTTTCACTCTTGTTGACATTTCTTGACCCGCGCTTGACTCATCCCGTTTCACCCACAGTACCTTTGACCTCAGACCGGCCTTCAATACACCGTCCACGATATCTCTACACTTCGATAAAAAACGCAACTAAATTCTGTACATTTAATAAGAATGTAAATGTAATGTGTCTGTACTTTTAGATTTTACTCAAAAAAATTGTTCCAAGTGTCTTGAAATCTATTCTAATATTATAAAGAGGTAAAGTTTTTGAGTTTGTGAGCTTGTGACGTTGTGATGTTGTGACGTTGTAAGGGATAATCTCAGGAACTACTGGTCCGATTTGAATAATTCTTTCAGTGTTATATAGCTCATTAATCGAGAATGATTATAGGCTATATATTATCACGCTTAGACCAATAGGAGCGGAGCACAGATGAAAAATGTTTCAAAATCGGGATGCTTTTTCCTTTTGAGAACGCGAACAAAGTCGCGGGCAGAGGCTAGTAAGTAATAAAATGCATTCCAATCATTTTTAGAAATGTCTGTCTATCTGTTTGTTTGATTACGCATCACTGCTATGGTACTACGTTTACGATAAAACCTCATGAAAACGACATATAATACATACATATCCTCAAATAACATTAATCTTAGTTTCATTAAAATTGGTTCACTCTATCAAAAGTTATTGTAATTTTAATGACAACGCAACTTGTATTAAAGAAAAGTAAATAAGTAAGTGTACTTATTACGTTCAGATGTGTTTATTCCTCACTATTTTTTTTCATTACATTCCACGCAGACGGAGTTGCGGGGACAGCTAGTAATAACTATTATTTATACAATAAAAATCTTTAAAAAAACTTGCTCTCAGAGATAATAATAGAACTAAACAAATAAACTGAATAAGATCACCCTTTATTCGAAATTAAAGAAAGAAAATCTGCGAGTCGATAAACATCGAAATTAAAGTCTACTGAAAAAAACAATCTCTTAACTTGATCATGCTAGGATACTAGATGAAAACCAAGAACTAACCCATGAACCGTAGTCCGATCAAGCCGTTAAGACCTTGCTCGATCAATAACGCACTCAGTTCGAGAAAAAAACCCATGAATCGTAATTATTGGGTTTCGAATCAATATACTTTGATGACATAACCGAAAACGCTACCACAAAGCCATCGTCGCTTCAATACAGATTCACCGATCATTGCACCAACTAATTGCTTCGGAAGATAAACATTCCACTGGTTATAGATCATATAGCTTATACGACATCTAAAAATAATGTTCTACGTCATCTCATTTGATAAGGAGTGATTTCATTTACACTCTTTTCGTGCACATTAGTCAGATGTGTGTGATCAAAAGAAACGATCATTTTCTTGTTCTTACGGGCTTAGTAGGAGAGATACCTTTCATTCAGCTCGTTTATATTTAACTCTATTGCAAAAAAGGAGAGTAAAATTTATCTATTGTATGTTGGTATTCGCATAAGTTTATTTCTCTGACACGCTTGATGGATAAATAATATAATAGATATGACGTTCAATTCGTTTTAATCATGGGTTTATAAGGGTGGATGTAGGCTACATAGCATTTAAGTATGGTGTCTGGAAATAAACAAAGGATTAATACAAACCTAATATTAAGTGAACACCGCCGTCCATAGACACTAGCAGCACCAGGGAAGGCACAAATGCATTGCCAGCCTGTGTTTCAGGGGCGGAGGGAAGAGAGGGGAGTGGCTAGATGGCTGGTAGACCTTCGGCGCTCTCACTGACCGAACGAAACGCAACAATGCAAGCACCGTTACTTGAGGTCGATGTTTGTGTGAGAGGGTGGTACTATCACGGACGAGTCGACCCATTCACGCTGAAACCAGTGATAACTTTAGCGTGGCTCTATCACATAGTGGTTGTCTTTGAGTCGAAATTCGACCATAATAAGGAGCCCAAACTTTATTATCTAAGACCTACAATTATTGTACTTTGTGAAGTATGAAGAACAGAGAAATAAAGAAAACTATTTCCATCTTTTTTCTTGTCAACAATATATGTTATGCTCGTATTTATTCTCGTCAAAATCTAATGGATTTTAAACTTAAATTTTAATTTTAATAACTTAACTCTTTTGTCTCAGCTCAGCTAATTTACGTATTAGATTCTTACTAAAGAAGCTTTGGTGTTTTTGGAGTCGGTAATATTTTATTTTATCATTTTTTTTATTTACTTGGTATATATTTGATAGGTATAGTGTATATCATCAGACTTTAAATGACGAGGTAATCTGTAATGGCAACACATTAAACCTAAAGTGTGACTGGTTTTGAAGCGCAGTAGCCGGAAGATAACTATAGGCTCTCGGTGATAGAAGTTGAGAGAGTGAGATAACCAACCGGATATATTATACTAATATTTTCCCACGACTAAAATGCAATATAACACATTTGGTTCTGAATGAGACATTCCATTTAAACTCTCAAGAGCAACACCTTATTACACTGAATCTCAGTTCTGTGCTATTCTTGAGATTACTGGTATATAACCATTGGTTGATAAGACCATTATGTCGACTACATTTCTATTTATTATTTAATAACATAAAAAAGAAGTAACAAATTATCCGAAGTTCAACCAACTATTTTATAATGAACAATGGCACAAGTTTTTACTAAACTTCACCGCGAAGAGAATACCATCATGAATATTCATAAACACAAAATATCTCACATGGTGATACATTATCCGGTTATTATACTAAGTGTCTGAGACACGAGTCGCAACGTCCCGCAGGACAATCGCACGTGGGCGCGAGGCCTCGCTCTGTGCTGCGTCGCGTCGGAACGATTATGTACGCCCGATCAACTAACAGCATAATGATGCTCTACTTATCCGGTGAAGCTGTTAAGACCTTGCTAGGTCAATAGCGTAGTCAGTTCGAGAAAAAAAAATCTACTTATGTAAAAAGAAAAAATGGTACTGGAAGAAATATTTACTGTATCACTGCTATTTTTCATATCAAATAACTAATCGGTCATGTGATAAATGTTAAGTTGTATCACTGTTATTTTTCATGTGATATGAACTGCACTTGTGCAAAAATGTTGCTTAGCCATTAATCCCTTACAAAATACCTTAGTTAAAATTTTGTCACCGTAAATAAGAAAGAGAACTCGAGTAGAAATTTTATTAATTTTTCCACATAGTGCATCTTATTTATCACCAGTGAAATATCATTGATATAAATAATTTCACTATGTTATTAAAATAGCTTTCATTTTCATAACTACATTATAAAAACTCAAATGATGATACTGAATGTTAATATCATGAGATATAAAAATTAGAAATATTTCTTATCATTTTTACCTTTCCGTTCTTAAAAAAATTAATCCAGTTAATAAAACTGAGTTACTCGTTCTCTCTTTTTTGAAATGTAATAATTAACCGTTAAATATATTCATAAGATATGTGTTATTTTAGGTATTACTAAATTACTAATAACACATGATAAAAATACCGAAAAAAAACGAGTCTCAACACAAGAAAAGTGTTTCTGTTTTGTTCCAACGTAGAGTCAGTAATACATACTAGCGTCCTGCGTGGTGTGATTATAGCGCAAATTCTAAAGTAAAAATTTATAATAGAAACCTACTAAATTTGAATCATGTCAAAGATCTCACACTGAATGGAACCGACTATTTTTTTTTTTTTTGCCAAATACAAATGCAGTATAACACTCTGTATAATAATGAAGCCAATATTGTTTTACTGTGTTATGATATTACTGCAGATAAAGTAGAGCTACATTGCGTTTGCTTACACACGCGAGCTCGCCATAGTCCGCACTATAATTGATATAGGCCGATGCTAAAAACCAATAGCGAAGCCCGAATGATATACGACCGGCTAATGCGCGTGTACGCGGCCTTTATTAACATTTATTATGGTAATGATCAGCTTGAATAATGTTTTAATATACACACTATAAGTATTGTGAAGCGATGAACGCTTTGTGCGGAACATTGGAAACTTACTCCTTATTTTCATTGAACGTAATTGTTTCAGCACGATTTTATTTTATTATTCAAGGCAATTTCCTTGTTTGACTTATATGCACTAATCACTTTATAAATAACTAGTATTTGCGCACCTACTTTGTCTGTTAAAAAACAAATTATTATATATTGAATATGTACTCATATAATTTAAAACTTCAAACTGATTATAGCCAAAAATATAACCAAATTTCATTAGAATATATCTAACCGTTTCAGAATAGTTGATGGATAAACATAAAGATATTGTGTTTCCAAATAATGAAAGTATTCTTTATTTTACTTTTCAGAAGCACTTTTAGAATTCTTCTTCTTTTTTCTAGCTTAGTGCCAGGGTCCGCTTTCCTACTTAGCTTTCTTCACTTTGCCCGATCGCAGTATGCGCGTCTATGATGTGTGTTTTTGATATATATGATTAATAATTGATTTATATGTTAGTAGTAGTTTTTCTGTCTAATCGAGTAATTTCTTTTGAAAGAGAAATGTCTCCAAATGTTTGCTTATAAGAGATCGCTTTAGGCGATAAGGCAGTTTAAATATGCGCTTATATTGTAAACAGTTGTTTATTTTTTATATTTATATGACGTACAATAGAGTGTTTTATTATTATAGATTAATATTAAAATTATTTAATATTAGATCAATTGAGTGTATTAAACAGCACCAGTTTATTCTGCAGCAATTCAGAACAAATTGTCATAAAAGCACTTCATCTGCATTCAGGATACTATATGGATCAAATATTTACTTTAATTAAAGAACTACTTCTTCAGGAGTCAAAATAATATATTAAGAATAATGCTTATTAATTATATATTGTTCTTGCCTCATAGTACCTTATATACTTACCGCGTTGTTGCAATTTGTAACTAAAACTTACTAACTGTACATTGAATTTATTAAAATCACATTAAATGAGCTACCTTAAGCCTAATCTCCATTGATGCAGAGGGAATAATACTCAGTCACAGTGCTTTATAATATCCAAATAACAATAACAGATTCATCTGAATTCCAACATTAAATATTTGAACATCCGCTATATCTAAGTATTGGTCACGGCAAACAAAATCGTTGTTGGGCTTCTAAGGCGCTTTTAGACCTAATAAACAAATAGAATTGTCGAAGGTAAAAAAATAAAATCAAAGCACACAATAATTTCTCTGTTACTGGTGCACTATTTATACTTCTTTTGCTAAACCCATGTCTATTTCATCCATTGTAATAACACGGTTCCTCCATCTTAACATACCATACTATATATCTATACTATATAAAATCTCGGATTCATCTATCTATTTCGATACCTAGCACCCATATTCATGCATCACGACTAGTCTTATGATGATAATCTTAGTCAATTTTCCAGATTTTAGACGTTTTCGCGGATAATAATTCTTAGTAATATTATAAGATAAGTTTTGCTTGTGGCTTTGACCACTGTGACCAATCCTTTACAAACAGCAGCTTATTCTGAATGAAAAGTACCCTATATCCTTTTCTGTAACTACAATAAGATATCTACAAAATTCTATGATGTTTGACTTAGTAATTAAAACGTCAAAATGCGACAAACAAAAAAACCGACACTCGCATTTATAATATGAATAAAAATGCTAAAGTGAGATTGTTTCCCAGTTATACTTCAATAGCTTAATTTAATTTTGCATTAACAAAACTTTCCAAACATCAAGGGTAAAGAGAAATAGATAGGATACAATATTATTATTCTAAGCGAAGCCGCGAGCAAAAGCTAGTGTTAATATAGAATTAGTAGTAGGTACGTAAATCTCGGAAATGTTTGACAACGCCCAGTGAAAGAACAATGAAATGTATATTAACACTAGATTTTTTTTCTAGGCTTCAAATCTAGATTTAAAACAATCCAAATATCCATGTCACAGACACTCCAAGATGATAAATTATTCACGAATGTCCCGCGTGGTTGTGTAACCAATAATTAGTGCATAGTTGTCCACGGCCAGCCTGGTATTGTTATTTGAGTTATTCGCTTATAATGTATTGTCGATTTGACTTTGTAAATAATTTTACATTGTTTAACGATCTGCGAACCATTGGGAATGCATTTACATGAAACACTCATTAATATTAAATGATTTTAAATAGACTTGAATCTTTGGGTAACAACACTTTTGAACTTTAAAGTTATTTCAGTTATAAAAATATTCATAATAACGTATTCCTTATACTATGAATGGTGTAAATCATATTTATTAGAAATAGTCCTTTAAATTTAATAACAGGGTATGTAAGCAATAGTTTTAAAATTTTCGCATCAATGGAATTAAAATGGCTTCTACGCTGTAAAGCTTTTCTTGATTGATGTAATATTCCCAGCATGTCATTTAAATATATATGTATATATATTGTCTGTTATGTAAGGCAATCACTGATTACTGTTTTTTTCGTTGGACGTAGATTCGCTGCAATAAGCTATAAGTGAAGGAAAGCATCATAAAACAATACCATGGTGATAAAACTAGTAAGTGTGCGAATATCGTTCGAATCGAATCGAATTTTAATACTCGATTATTCGAATTTCGAATTATTCTAAATTATTCAAACTCATACGTAAACAAAGGTTCAAACAATTTTTTGAGATGAGTATTATTCTTCTTAATATAATTTACATTGTCAAATTAAGAATAATTAATGGTTGACCTTACATTTCTACTCCTGTATACCCAGTTGGAATGCTTCGTCAGCCAGTAGGACGCAAGGGGATTTTTCAAACAGAAGTAGTACCAGGGTGTTTTCACCAAGAATTTAAACTCTTTCAATGTGTTTATTTCATATAATCTTAGCTTTATGTCGTGCCTTGTTATAGTCAGTGCCCCAATCAAGCGTAGCGCATATATCACGACAAACACAAATATAACTACTAGCGTTACAAAAAAGATCCAGTAAAAAAATCATTATCTCGTATCTCAACTCGATCCAAATTCATACTTTATAAACGAGCAAACTCTAAGGTTTTACAGCGAAACTTTTCAATCAAACCCGTATAGCCGGCGTGTGAGGTAAATTAGAGGGACGCACATCAGAGCCTAGAACTGTCCGATCAAGAGATATTGTATGGAGTGGACTTTCAATTTTTTTTTTTTTTGTGGAACATCATGAATGTTAAAGCAAGAGGTTCTACCATCTATAAAATAATATAACATATAAGGTTATTAAAAATTTTAAGAAACAAGAACATTAACAATATATAGCATAAGAACATATAATATTTTTTACTCTTCTTTCATTTTCGGTAAAGCGGGATTTTGGTGGTTAAATGGTAGTGCTGGAACATAACGTTGGTTCGAAAAATACAATGACTCTAAATTCAGTGAAGAAATCGATTGTGATAACTAGTAAGCTGGTATAACATTTTTACTGCATACAGATTTACCGTATTAAACATTTGTAGGAGCATACTAATAAATATTACTCAGTGACAGAGACAAATTTAACTTGACAGTTACGATTAACCATACAAGTAGAGAAATTTACCTCACTAATAAACTATAGGTTTGTAATGAATTTATCATATTCAACACATTATCGAATTCAATCTAAAAGTGATACGATGCCAGTTTGATATTAAATATGTATACATAAAAGAATCCATAGCAATATCCCTACTTAGCGAGCCTCGACAAAACTAGCAGTAACTGAGATCTTAAGTCGAAAAACTTGCTCCCGTGTCGCGGAGAACGGTCTCTTAGGAGATAAGTGAATTTATTATCTCTTGCTTTTATACTTGCTTTGTATGTAGGATTCGGTTTACTTTGTACCTTTGTGGACACTGCCCGTATATTTTCAGTTTTCATGAATGCATTCTATTTACCATTAAAATGTACATATTTTTGATTGCTAATCGCTGTATTCAACGTTCCTCTATCAATAGTAGTGTTTGGAACGAATATTGCTACTAGCGGTACAATGTATGATTTCACTTGCGTTTAATTTTAAAAATAATA
Organism: Antheraea mylitta; assembly: GCA_014332785.1. Classification (NCBI taxonomy): domain Eukaryota; kingdom Metazoa; phylum Arthropoda; class Insecta; order Lepidoptera; family Saturniidae; genus Antheraea; species Antheraea mylitta. Next base: position 626,806 of record JACEII010000029.1, on the reverse strand, counting down.
AATAGGAAATATTATGTTTGTATTGCATACCTTGTATCACCAGATTAGGCCCCCCTCGGCAGCGGCTCAAGCCTAGGTCCGTTCCCTCGGCGTGGAGCCCTTGAATACGCTGCTCACACGATACAGTGACACAAAACCTTACATCACTGTTACAACATCACACACATCACCTATACACACGTGAACGCCTACACGCTTACACGCTGTTTTTCTTTTTCAGAGAAATAAACGACAAGTTATGTAGGTGGTAGAGCCCCGCTGAAGCTATTTTTGGTTTTAGCATGAATGGGTCGGCTCCTCCGGGGTAGTACCACCCCTCTCACAGATAACCGACATGAAATAACAGTGCTTGCATTGTTGTGTTTCGTTCGGTCAGTGAGAGAGCCGGAGGCCCACGTCCCTTCTTCTTTCTTTCTTTCCCTTTCCTTCCCCTCCCCCTTCTCCCATATACAGGCTGGCAACGCACTTGCGACGTCCTTGATGTCGCTAGTGTCAATGGACGGTGGTGATCACTTAACATCACGTAACTCACCAGTTCGTTTGCCTCCTTTGACATAAAAAAAAGACAAAGAGTTCTACCTTTATTTTTCCTTATCCTATTCTATCCTATATAGGATTTTTTTTAGTTTTTTAGTTTACAAAATACATATAGGAGTTATTGAGGCTCGCATGCTTGGTACACATGCATGTTGCAATAACTCACATACGTATATCTAGATAGCTTAGCTTAGGTTAGCTCAGATAGATTTTTGCACAAAACAGGCGACAGCCCAAGCCGAGGTGTGCTGTGCGTGCACCATTCAGTTAGTCTCCCAAGCATCCCAAATCGGCTGAGTGCTTTCAGCGCTCACCTCGGTAGTTCGGTGAAGCTGTAAAGACCTTTCCAGGTAAACAGCGTTGTCATTTCGAAAAAAAAAAGAACAAAATATACCTTATAATAAAAATGGCATGGTCGCTCTGTAACCAAATGCTTTTATAAATATATAGAAAAAAAAAACACTCTATAAAATACGGCTGTTGCTTAGGGAACCAAGCCAATTGTAATATCATTGGAACCAAGCAGTCGAATGTTCCACGAGAGATTGTACTTAAAAAAAATTTTTACAAAAAAAATTGAACCGACTTCTATATCAAAAACTTATAAAGCACTGAAAAGTGAAAAATAAATATATTATTAAATTAATCAAATTAAATAAAATATATGAATTTATATGGGACCACCTTGGAGTATAGCCGAATCATACAAAAAAAGAATCATTAAAATCGGTTCACAATTGACGGAGATATCGATTAACATACATAAAAAAAAAATACATACAACCGAACATAGAACCTCCTCCTTTTTCGAAGTCGGTTAATAAAATAGGCATTCACAGTTCAGCCCTGTTTGAGTATGCTCAGTTGTAATCTGGTGGCCAAAACGCCATCTGCCATGATACCTCATGCCGCGCTACACGGTCCACCCGCTTTTTTTTCTCGAACTGACTACGCTATTGACCTAGCAAGGTCTTAAAAGCTTCACCAGACTACTATTACTTCAGTCTTGGTTAACGTAACCTATACTTTGATATAAGAACTTTGAAGAACAGTAACGCGTTTAAATAAACAAACAATCTTGTGAATTTTATATTATTAAGAGATATAGAGTTGACAACCTTGATGACGAAGATTAACAATATTCAAATTTTACACTTAACTAATTCAGTTTCAAGCAACAGTTCAAAGTATTATTCATTCTATTAAACGTAATAATTTAAAAGACATATCTTAACATTTAAGAGACAACCTAACTATATTATTTTGTAACAAATACTTCCCGCTTTTTTACAAGTATTGATATATTCTCACGGATTCAATAGACACGGTACACGCCTTTGTAGGATGCTCTCAGATCCATTCTACTGTAGAGTTATAAGAATTGACATTGAGTATTTTAACTTACCAATTATAGCCTGTATATTATTATATTATGTATTTTCCCAATCCAACAATGACATATTTTAAATATCACTCAGATATATATAATATCCTCATTATTTTTCGTAGTATAAAACAAAATTCCCTATCGCGTTTGTCTGTCTGTCTGTTCGCGATAAACTCAAAAACAATTAAATGGATTTTCATGCGGTTTCTACCAATTGATAAAGTAATTCATAAGGAAGGTTTAGGTATATAATTTGCCAAGGTTTTTTTTAATGTTAGGGCGGGACGATGTCCGCCTGGACCGTTAGTATTATAATACTTTTGATTTTACGCACTTTTACATAGTTATTTCGTCGGAAATTACACTGAGGTTTGAACATAGAGTGGGACCAGTGTGTTGCTTGCCTTTGGATATAAGAGAACAGTGAGACATACGCTTTCTTCTTTTTGAAGGTTTCACTTTTACCGCTTGTGAATTACACACGTTTTTTTTTTGCTATGGTGCCCTCTATATAGTTTTATTCTAACCACAATATTTTGACAAATGTATTCTATTTTTCGTCGGAATAAATCAGTTTAGGTATCAGTACTAATGGGTAATACCTAAAAAATGTACAAATACTATGCTTTTGGCCAGACAAAACCAAAAAATGTATTAATCTACATTTCTCACCCAACATTATGACAATGAAGATATTCGCATGCTCTGTATTCGTCT
>JACEII010000029.1:603349-619165 GCA_014332785.1 Antheraea mylitta | reverse complement strand
ACCCAACATTATGACAATGAAGATATTCGCATGCTCTGTATTCGTCTCTTTCCTGTCAAAGAGGTCTCGAGCACTATAAAGACATTAATAGCCATTTACAGCAGCTATTTATCTGTTTGTATTGATGGAACTATATACAGCATGTATCCACATGTGAAATCATAGAAAAAATTACATATTTAAATTCAAACAACATCTGACTTTTGATTTTATTATTTTTATATTATTATGGACTTAATTAAACATACATTTTTGAAGCGATTACTGCTTAGTTGATAGCATGTTAGGACACAACGTCGATGTACCTATGTTTTTTTTTTATATCATAGGAGGCAATCAAACAGGCGGATCACCTGATGTTAAGTGATCACCGTCGTCCATAGACACTAGCAACACCATAGAAGTCGCGAGTGCGTTGCCAGCCTGTGTGAAGGAGAATAGGGATGTAGGTCTCCAGCGCTCTCACTGACCGAACGAAACGCAACAATGCAAGCACTGTTACTTTACGTCGGTTTTCTGTGAAAGGGTAGTACTGGTAGCTTTACCACCTAAAAACTACCTTTTTTTTATTAACGAGGGGAAATCCTTTATGGATACCCACTCTCCTGGGGGCGAGAGTAGGTTATGTCCGACTCCCACGGACTAAAACCCCCCAATGGACCTCTACTGCCTAGATGGAACGACAAGGGCTCGACCTGGCTAGCAACCATGTCGTTCCGGACCTAAAAACTATCTACTACTTAGCTACCACTCTCAAAATGAAAATCTGTACAAATTGTACAAACAAACACGTAGTGGTATGTTCCAGCAGCTATAGGTACTTGCAAGCCAGTCTTCTCTAGCTTTGACGTATTTGTCATCTTAAACCATATCGAAATTTAACATCAGTTGGAATTGTGGTCAACAAGCAATATAGCAATAAGTGTAAACATGTAAAAGGTATGACGTCATCATAACAAATAAATACTGACATTGTAGATACAAAAGTACAGAATGCATCGTCTACTCGTTGGACTCCTCTTAACGTCGTTGAACGCCTCTTAAGGCATTCAGTCAACACTAGACAGTCTATAGTAATTATGTATTGTTAGAATTATCTACTTAGCAAATAATAATTAAGCACTGTTACAATTGACTGTCTACTCTATCTGAGTCAATAGTATCTAACAACGGATCAACAGAACAGCAAGTCAATAGTAAGTCATTATTACAAATCGTTTAGTCAATAAAATAATCTTTACTATCCTATTGATATTACGTTATATAACATACTATTAAACCGATATTTCTTGGATCGTATATCCGATTGTAAAATATAAAAAAATAATCAGATTTATCACCATTGGGCAGTAAAGGCTACCGACCGCACTTAAAACTAAGCAAATAAATTTTAATATAATAGGAAAACAGTAACTCATCGGGTTCCATTCAACAAGTATTTGCACAAAAATAACTCGAAACACAATAAATGCATCAACAAGAAGCGGAGTTATAAGCAAATATTTTGCGAGACCCAAGCACCCGAATTCTGAAATCTTATTGAGAGAGCAAAAATAAATTTTTCGAACGAGTTAATGCACTTTTACTAAGAACTCTAAATACAGTAGGTATTCAGATAATTTTAAAGTGTTTTTATTCATGGCCAGTCGTTTAATATCAATGAAAATATGGGTATAACATTTCTCCTCGAGAGACAAATTCTGAAATTTTTATGACGTCATACAATTTTATTTATTTAGAAGTTAACAATAATCGACACATAAACAAACTACACATTAAACGCAACTGTTGCGTAGAGAAACTACACTGTCACCATTGTACCATGGTACCTCTTTAACATGGGCATTTACAATTCGGCAGCCAATCTTCTCCGATTCTTCTGTTTTAAGTTTAATAACCTTCTAACCTTTGGTAGTTCTTGGTCATATTTAACATATAAAATACGAACATAGTGAAATGGGGAGCGGATCGAGTTGCGGAACGTAAGCGGGACTGCGAGGCACGGTGTGATTTCTTATTGTTACCTCCGTTCGATTTTGCGTAACTCACCTGATGTTGAGTGTATAACAGTTTTGTTTTACTCTAGATTATTAGGTCAAATATTAACCACCTATTTTCTAATTTATTTAGATCGAGAATCGACTAATGATTATCCTGTAAAAATATTGCTGGCGACTAACCAGTCGTGTGTGAACTTCTGGTTTTACTTTATATTTTTCAGTCTAAGAATTCGGGCCAAAGAGACTCAAATTAATAAAAAAAAATATATAGCATTGAAATTAAACTTGATATGATGGTAAGTGAATTTATTGCAATCAATATTCGAATATAAGGGATTTTGGAAATTAATCAGATCGCTTTTAAAGATTACAATTAAATCAATACAGGAAGCAACCTGTATATATAAGTGCACTTCAGGCCAGCTCCTGCGCGGTCATCTGGCAGAGAGCCAAGCAAAAAATGCCGTACGCAAATACCCTGTCGGTTTGTCTGTCCATAGCTACCGTCCGACGGTCATCGCGCCGACGCCGATCCGGGCAACAAACCCGCATTACTCATTGCCTTGCACTCTTTGTGCTCAAATTACGTCTCAGTATTTTACCTTCTAAATTTATTTTTATTCGTTAACGTTAGCGACGCTTTTGAAAATGCTGTTTACACAAAAAATAGTATTTTTCCTTAATAATTTTGCAATACATTCTATCATACTGCATATTTGCAAATTATTTTATGTATCTGCGACTTCATTCGCGTGGAACTTTATGTAAACAACAGTTATTTCTCTTTTTTTCCCAGTCCGGTAGGGGTATCCGCCGCACAATACGCCTTAGGCGCTCGCCTTAGTAGTTCGGTGAAGCTGTTAAGACCTTGCTTGGTCAATAGCGTAGTCAGTTCGAGAAAAAAAATCTTTTTTTTTTCTCCCTTATCGAACTGAAATAGTTTAGAAAATTATCCGATACGAAATATATATAAGAGTTGTTGAGGTATGTATGCTTGGTACACATATTTGTTCCAACAACTCATATATGTATGAATAGTTAACTTAGGTCAGCTCAAAAATTTTTTTTCTCTAACTTACTACGCTATTGTTCTAGCAAGGTCTTAACATCTTTTCCGTTTTTTTTTCTCTAACTTACTACCCTATTGTTCTAGCAAGGTCTTGACATCTTCACCGGACTACTAAGGCGAGCGCATAAGGCACTCAGTCAATTTTATTTGACAACTAACTCAAGGGTGCACGGCACACCTCGGCTTGAGCTGTTGCCTGATACGTGCAATTCGCGACCTATCTGAGCTGACCTAAGCTAACTATTCATACATATATGAGTTGTTGGAACATATATGTTTACCAAGCATACATACCTCAACAACTCTTATATATATTTCGTATCGGATAATTTTCAAAACTATTTCAGTTCGATAAGGGAAAGAAATAAAACCCTTCCACTTTCATGTGTAAGCATGTGTGCGTGCACGTGTGTGGGGTGATATGTGTAATGTTGCTGCAGTGTTGTAAGATTTTGTGTCACTGTATCGCGCGGGGCATTATTACTAAATTATCTGAGTGTATTAAGTTAATTTTATTATGTACTTTTCTCTCGTATTAAGTCACGTCATTATTAAATTTAAAAAATACAATATTTTTTGTTAGAGTGAACCGATTTTAATGAAATGATCCTCAAGGATTGGTTTAACAAATTGTCTTGGTGAGTTTTTATTATAGACTCAGTACCTTACCATTGATGTGTGTCCAAACAAACAGACATCATACATTTCTAAATATGAATGAAGTGGATTTTATAACTTATCCCTAGAGGCCCGCAACAATTTTTTTTTCACAAAACTGTAAAGAGACTTTACATTTACATTTTTATTATGTGTATAGATAGATCAACCTTTATTTGACAATGTCTTCAGTTTATTCGTAAATATTTACGAGTAAACATTTCAAATTTTTTTCAGTAATATGTTTCAAAGATATATTTAATACTTATGCTTTGCCTAGCAATCTATCTTTTTTTTTATTGTGGCACGGCAAAGTGACTGCACTATGCCTGATGGTAAGCACAGTACAATCCAAAAATAATAGCGACCACCGATTGACACACTGTCCATCGCCGGTCGCCACTATCATGCCGGCCTGTAATAAGCTGGATATGCACAGGCTGATCCCGAAACGCGACCCGTAGAAGCGAATCATTATTACGGGCTTTTTCGCCATATACATGGTGGTTGTGACCCAGTCGGGCTGTATAACCCTACCACCCCGCTATCGCCATTGCCTCGTTCGTTGATCAGCAGGGTTCACCACGTGCAGGTGAGGTTGGCTTGGGTGTCTCAAGTCTTATGATGTTATTCGACACCCCTTACACCCCTCAACATTACGTTGTACATAAATGTAAGAAATAATTCAATCAGACTTTTATTTGAAGTTGACATTTTTATGTATGTTTTTTAGTCGTCACTATCTTTAAAGAACTAAGGTTAACATTTCCATATACAGCTGAAAAGATGTCCATTACTGAACACTCATATATTGTATTACTATGCTATAAAAGAAGTTATTCAATATATATTATTATTTATATTACATTCTGGACTTCAGAAACATTTGTTTTGAAAGAAAACCTCGTGACGAAATCATATAATAAAAGAATCTAATGCCCGTCTTGCTAGCTACCACCCTGAAATGAAAATACTATCACTAATGTATCTTGGCTGTTGCACATGAGAACTAGTTCCCTTATAAGATGTTTCTATCTTAGATCACAGTATCATTTAAGGGCATGCGAAATTTTGGTTAGACACTGAAATCTATGTTTTTATAGGTGGTAGAGCCACTCTGAAGCTATTACTGGTTTCAGCATGGGTCGGCTCATCCGGGGTAGTACCAGCCGACCCACAAAAACCGACGTCAAGTAACAGTGCTTGCATTATTGCGTTTCGTTTGGACAGTGATAGTGCCGGAAGAACACCTCCTCTCCCCATCCTCTTCCCTCTTCTTCCCTACGCCCTCTTCCCTATTCCCCTCTACCCCAAACACAGACTGGCAACGCATTTGCGACTCTCCTCGCAAATGTCTATGGACGGTGGTGATAACTTATGTATAACTTGTAACTTACTTGTTGTAACTTACGTATTTTTCAGTATTAAAACAGTAATTCATTTTAAAGTAGAGATCGGATCGCCCGCATAGTCCTACGCGTTCGAGAACACTCACGCACGATTTCCGCGAATTCGCCAGTTCTGCGCGACCATGCGCCGCACTAGCGCCGCCGCGTCGACTCCGTCAAGTCGACGAACCAAACGTGACGCCACGTCTTCACGACGAACAACTACGAACACGCCTATGGAACCTGAAAGCCCAAGCACATCGACGACCCACGCATTGAACACGGAACTCCGCTCATCAGAGCCAACTATGGAAGACTATTCCCAAGATAACCCCGACACCAGCTTGCCCACGGACCCTGAGATCTCCTGCAAACCAACGACACCCGCTATGAACATTGATATCCTTCTAGACTCCGAATCGACCAACTGGGACGTAATGAAGAAGAGGCAGTACAACGGCGACTGCGCCGTTTTCGCCCAACTGATCACCGAAGCCCCATCGTAGAGGTTGAAGCGCTGGATAGCGCTGTATTTGCGTATCCAGAAAGATGAGATCGACGGTCGCGACCTTGGCGAAGAAGACAAGGCAATTCTGAGAACTCCCGTATATGTAAATCTGCTAATACTAGAAATCCCGTCATTACAGCTTGAGCAGCTCGAACCCCTTATTAAAACGGCGCGCCGAAAACGCCACGAAGATCTCCAACAAGACACTAGCACGAGCCATATCGTGCATAATTCGCCGCCAACTTCACCAGACGCCCACACGCTTGAGAGCAAGAGGTTTAGGCCCCTCTCGCTCGCGCAGGCTACGGAACCCACCGTAGTTCCCGCAGTAACTGTCGAGAGTCGCGGGGCGCCACTAGCGCCTCTAGCCGAGTACTCGACAGAGCAGATTGCGGAACTAAAGAAGACTCCGGCTATACCCACCAGAGCCGCGGGGCGCCACAAGCGCCTGCGCGACTACCTAGACAGCCAACCGGAACGCGTTCATCGGCTATACCGTGCAAGAGCCGCGGGGCGCCACAAGCGCCTGCAACTACGCTCGTGCCGAGGCAGCCAACGGAACCCTGAAAGCCTGCACCGTACCAGATGTCCTATGCTGCACTAGCGGCATCATCGACTTCAACAAGCACAAGAAACCCAGAAGCCGAGGGAAGCACCGCGATACAGAGCGCGACACAGAAACAACGCTGCCCGCCGATCATACAAGACTATCTGAAACAACAGGAAGGGGTGAGCTGGTTTACATACTTACCCCCCACGGAGAGAAGTTTAAGGGTCGCTATTCGCGGCCTACCACTGAACACTGACCCGGACAAGATATCCGAGGCCCTTCGTGAGAAGGGATTCCAACCGGAATTTACCCGAGTGATCCAGGGAAGAAGTAGAAGACCTGAGTGCATCCACCACTGCTCCCTGAAGAGAACGCCAGGCCTTATCCCGGCCATATACAACTTACGAGAGCTGTTGCTTATCCAGATCACCATAGAAGCATGGTGTGGGAGGTGGGGCCCGGCACAGTGCCATCGGTGCCAACAATTCAGGCACTCCTCCCACCACTGCCACCGCCTGATAGCTTGTGTGAGGTGCGGAGGACCGCACTTTGCAATGAACTGCGATCGCCCCAAGGAAGAACCGGCGTCCTGCGCGAATTGCGGGGGGCCACACCCTTCAAGTAATGCCCGCATATGCCACGTATTCCGCCGTGAGGTGCGTATTCGCCGAGCAAGGACCACCGCCCGATCTGGTGACACCAGGCGCGGTAAGCAGTGCGCAAGCATAGCGCATACATTGGTCGAAGAGTCGGCGGCTGGGAGCCTGATGGCCCCCGCCAACGACCCCGGCTACAGACAACCCAACAAGGGATCGCCCAAGAAAACCAGAGGAGCCCTCGACGCAATGAAGGAGACCCAGCAACCTAAATCGGCAGAAGAGGAACCCACCCACACTATCAGAAACGCCTTCATGAAAACCCTAGCAGCCACAAACAACCCATAAACGATCCGAAACGCTTGAGAGCCCTGCAAGTGCTGCACACTATCGATGGCCAGTCCTCTCAATGAAAGCCACAACAACAGATAACTAATCCCGAACCCACCGCCGGAAGGCGCGATAAAGCCCGGACCGTCCATAGAAGCGGCGGAAAAAATAAACTGACACTCCCGTTATAGGTGGGAGGTAAGCGAAGCCACCGTCAGAGGGGCAACCCTGGAATGGTTCCCCCACGCCCCTTTGGGGCGCGAGAAGATTGCGACGAGAAAGTAGAGATCAAAACAAATACCGTTGAAAATAACGCTATTTAATATTTGAATATTAATAAGATTTAAAGTGTTTGTAAAACACAACCGTTAGGATGATACAGCAACTAATGAGACAGCCATCACGGCCACTATTCACCGATTATGACGAATAATACGCAATATTTTCAATAATATTGTAAAACGGTCAATACGGGTGCGAATGACAAAGGCCACGATGATTTTGCATAATTTTATTGATCCAAATATGCGTAGATCATTGATCATTCGGTCAATAGTAAGTGTTAAACTTGTCACTATTAACTAGTGTTGGACTTAACGGTATTATATTCAACATCGATATTGAGAAATTTTATTCTCATAAAGTGATCGAAGATGGTACTTTATCATTATACATTAACATGCGATATATTTTAATTATTTATAATTTTTTAAAATATTTTAGAGTTACATAATAACAGCGTTAACCGACGTCAAATGTCAGGCAAAGATGCATTTTTGAATTATTTTATTGTCCTAGTTACTAATATTTCGCTGTTTCTGTGACTACTTTCAGGTTTAACTTTTTCAGGTAAGCCTCAGGCAAATAAAATCAAACGTTGTTTATTACTCTGAGACGTAGTAGCAGCCAATTAATTACAGATGAAAGTGCAAAGTAACATAATCTGTAATATTCTAATAGTCGCTTAATTATTTGATGTATTATTATTGCTTTTTATTATTGGTCTACTATAGTTTATAGTGTATTATTATATATTATTACTTTATATCTGCATTTGATAAAATCATAATTATTTCATGTCATAATTATAGAAAACTATTTCTTAACCTGTTAAACCTATGTATTAGTATTTATGAGCAAGACTTTATTATTTAGTATATTTCAGTCTCTAAAAGTATTCCTAAATCTTATTTCTCCTAATTCGAGTGTTTATAAATTTTAAGCCTGGTTATGCATATTACCAAGTATATAATAGATTGATATATTTAATAATGATTTTGGAACTTGAATTATTAAATCAAAAACTCAGCAAATGTTGGCGTGACTCGTTAAATCAGTCTTCAAATTCAAAACAAATATGACGTCAAAATGTTCTTTAGTTCTTCGCAGGAGAAAAGTTATATTTTACCATGATACCTATTCCTAGTAACTCGACCAGTAAGTATACCATATACCAGTCTACTTCTTTAGCACGTTCTCTATCCTAAATCGTTTGATTAGTTTTAAAACATAGAAGAAGGTTAATAATAAAACAGTTTTATAATTATGGCTTAGTTAGCAATAGCCCAATAAACAAATAAGTGCTTTTAAATAGACGGATTTCTTGTTTTTATTTTTAATAATAACCCTACCTAATATTAAAAATATAAATACTTTGTACTTCTTACAATAAAATAGTAATACTAAAATATTTTGTTGCAATTATTATTCAATTTATATTCAAAAGTTCTCATATATCATGAACATGGCTTAAAAATTTGACAAATTCTATTATTTATAGTAAAGGTCAGTAAGCCATATTTGGTGTTAATAAAGTTTACTTAGCTAGAACTCAAAAAGGTACGAATATAATATACACGAAAAATCTTATACTCATATGAAAATATACATTCTATTTATAAGTTATTTAATCTATACTAATATTATAAAGCTGAAGAGTTTGTTTGTTTGTTTGGTTGAACGCGATAATCTCAAGAACTACCAGTCATTTGAAAGTTTCTTTTAGTGTTAGATAGCTCATTTATCGAGGATGGCTATAGGCTACATATCATCACGTTAAAACCAACAGGAGTTGGGCACTAATGAAGAATGTCAAAAAAACGGGCTTTTTTTTAAGCTTCCGCTACGTGTTAATGTCAGTATTATATGCGTTGCCATGGTAACGCGATAACATTCTGTCGGAAATATTTTCATGGTTTATTTTGTGTTCCTACTCAAAAAGTTTGATCTACGTTAGTTTTGTTTTCAATTTTTAACTATACGTGGTACGTTTGTATCGGAAACATTTGTAAAGTTTATTTTATGTTGTTATTCAAATAGTTTAGTAGTAATAATATTCGTCCAATAAGACTGGCAAAGGAATTGATCCATACTGCCAATTCTGAAGTTGTAAATTTAGGTAATTGTTATGTATTCTTTAGCCAGTTTTCTTTTATGTCTAAGTTAATGAAAAGGTATAAGCGCTAAATCCTCTATATAATATTTCGTAAATTTTTTCATTTCACTTACGCACAATAAACAAACATTAAATTACATAAAACGCTGCCAATTTAACGTAATATAGAGTCAAGTAACACAAAATTATGAATAAAATGTAAAATCCACTGCATGACAGAATGAAATTCCGCCAAAAACTCCTCAAAAAGTTTATTGTACGTTAGTTTTGTTTCCAATTTTTGATTTGTGATATATTACGTATTATAAAAATAAAGTGTGTGTGTATGTAATATTAAAATAAATACTTTTTGGTGAATACATATATCTGTGGTGCTAAAAATATCAACATTTTTTTTTATTCTGTCGATATGTCTGTTTGTTTATTTGTTCGGAGTAATCTCCAAAACAGCTGGACCTATTTGAACGTTTTTTTTTTCTTAGAAATGATTACGCTATTGACCTAGCAAGGTCTTAACAGCTTCACCGGACTACAAGTAATATTTGAACGGGAATTTTACGGGCAAATAAGTAACTAATTAGCTGTTTTATTTTAAGCTAGCGGGTTCAGCAGACGTTGCCTGCCCTGATAATAAGACAAACTATACCTAAACCTTGCCCAAGAATCATTTTATATATTAATGAAAACGACATGAAGATGCGTTTTGTAGTTTTTGATCTTATCGCGAACAGACATATAGACAGACGTGGAACAGGACTTTGTTTTACATAGTGATGAACTGTTATCCGTTACAGTAGATGATGTGCGTGTCATACTTACAAATATGTTTGAACGAGTATTATTGTTATTTACACATCTAATAACAATTTTTAATATATTTTTAATAAATTCAAAAAACGCGTGCGGAGCCGCGTGTAACAGCTAGTATCATTTATATATTCATATAATATTAATACATCGTTAATTGAAACAGCTCGATATTTTAGAGACGCAGTAACATCACTATATTAGTGTTGTGCAAATCCCTAAAATTGACCGATGGAGCGTGCCAAATGCCACGATCGATCACGGTCTTCATGTTGCATTGTGCGTCCTTCCGATCACCGAGACCAGGTGCAGACCTTCTAGTTAAGTATTTTCTTGTAGTCAGACATCTTTCTAAAGAGACATACATACATATATATTTTTGTATAGACATACATAGTCCAAAGAATAGATCATCTGTAAATATGGTATTAACGAAAGACACTAAGAGATTATCAGAATCTAAGAACTCGGCCTCAGACAGGAAATTTCCAGTATAGTATACAATCTCGCATCTCGTTATTTTTAGACATTCTAATGATGTAAAAATGACTCCGACGAACGTGTGTCAGTTAGTTCATGGCAGGGTAAAACATACTAGACAGCGCAAAAGGGTGTCAACACGATTGTCACACTAAAGCAGAGAACAGTGATACTTACTGGCGATTAACATTGTAACAACAACATTCTATCAAGCTACGATCAGGAAGAAGAGTACCTTCTAAAAAGTAATTAATCAGCGACAGATTCTTATGTGTAAGATTTAATAGTAATTCCTAAGTGTGCACTTTGATTCTTCCTACATTCCTATCGTATTTCTCATTCTGTGAAAAATCTTGCATTTATCTTCATGCGGTAATTAGTCAATTGAAGACTGGTCTCTTATTGGTTAAAACATTTAAAATGTGATATAAAGTTTGACGCATCATGAGAATATTTATCCAATGAAATTACAATTAAAACCAATAATTTTGGACTTAATCGGTGATAAGCGACTATGTAGAGACACAATGTAGGCGTGTGAGGCAGAGTGCATGGTAAGCAAATAATTATATGAGAGCGCAATGTATGAACGGCGAGCCAGATACTGCGCACTGGCCCGCACGAAAGGTCGTAGACACGGAATATTGAAATTAAAACTATGCAAGCTAACAATTGCTCCTATTTTTTGCAGTTTGGGTGACTATAAGAGACGAGTGGTGTGTGCGAGTGGGCCAATTGAGTACTGCTTCTTCTGGCTGATGAAGGTCCTCACGATTGGAGTTATTTAATTAAAAAGAGCAATTGTTAGTTTGCATAGTTTTAATTTCAATATTCCCCGTATCTACGAGCTTTCGTGCGGGCCAGCGCGCAGTGACTGGCTCGCCGTTCATACGTCGCGCTCTCATATAATGATTTGCTTACCATGCACTCTGCCTTACACGCCTGCATTGTGTCCCTACACTATATACAAAACTTTCTCATTATTACCCACTTAGTTAAGTATTAGTAAGATGGAAAAGGTTAATCGAAATCTAAAAAAAACGAACCTAAAACCGTCTACAAAAATTTCCGCATCTAATGGTTATACTTAGTTTTATGCTGACACGTTCATTAGTTTCGATTTGATTGAGCCTTAGGAAAGTAGTATTTTTATTATACAAGTACAAATAGAGCATAGAAGATTGCTACAGTATTCATGGACGCAATTTATATTAATAATAAATACATATATTTCGAAAACAATGAATGAATCTTCATTGCATTTTTTATTTTGTACATTGGCGAGCTTGATACCACAAGGCATTATCTTCCAGCTAACCAACAGTATTATTAACAAACATAAAAGCTATAATAGGTAGTACAAATATAAAAACAGCAAAAAAAAAGCATAACAATAAGATGAACAAGACATTAAAATGTACCTAGAAATGCATATACAATGTACTGAATGAATAAAATGACTTAAAGGAAGCAAGCAAAAGAAAAAAAGCTGTGTGTAGATAACACGCGGTTGAAGTGAAACTTAGTATTCTGATTATTTCCGAAGAGCATGAGATGAATAAACCATGGAAATGGTAAACATTAGTTTCTGGCATTACACTGTAATATTTTAATATATACCTACTAACAATGCTAACAATACACAATATAGAATAATTTTTAAAAGTGCACTATAGGCGCTAGTATGTAACAAAAAACAATAGCCAATTAGCATTTCAACGTTTTTCTTTCTATCTCTCTCTCTGTATATTTAGAGTATATTAAAAATATACTATCGCATTCTGTCATAGCCTAATAACACCTATATTTACATTTATAGTTATTTCTTTTTCGTTACACATTTTCGTTCCGTAAAAACCCGGTTCACACCTTCCCAAAAGAAGTTTAAGTTTAAAAACAAATACAAGGAAAGACAGTATTTTGTTTTCAAACCAATCTGGTAAACAGTCGACCCTTGTACGTTCACACATTGTTTGACTAACTTTTCACATGACCCGAATCTCGGCTAACACCTACGGAACCCCTGTTTATGCCCAATAAAAATCACCGATACGTCCGGTCAGGATATCGAGAATTTTCCCACCCACAAAAATTTCTAAACACAAATGCTTTTGTTCATTAATGCACAAGAAAAATAACCTTTATTGTCATCACAATAAGGAACAATGGTAACGCAAATATAAAATTGCGATTATAAATCTCCCTTTCAACGAATTTGCCCCATATGTTGAAAACAAGTGAGCTGGCTTCTTAACACGCTGGACACCCTAAATTGAGGGTATCAGGAAGGGTGGAAAATTGTTTGGTTTATTGGAATTTCCTATGGGATAAATTTCACACAATTGGCAACGATTTGGAGTGGATTTATAAAATGAACTAACCGAACATTTTACTCTATTTGTAAAGGTGGGATAATCCCTGTATGTCACCGGACATAATAAATTAAAGCTAAATAAATAATGTTCTTTGTATTTAAATGTGCTGCATTTACCCAATAAATTCAGTTTTTTTTTTCGAAATGACTACGCTATTAACCCAACAAGGTCTTAACAGCTTCACCGGACTACTAAGGCGAGCGCTTAAGGCACTCAGCCGATTTTATTTTGGCAACCAGCTCAAGGGTGCACGGCACACCTCGGCTTGGCTGTTGCATGCAAAATCGCGACCTATCTTAGCTAACCTAGCTAACTATTCATATATGTATGAGTTGTTGAAACGTATATGTGTACCAAGCATACACGCCTCAACAACTCCTTCATATATTTATTATCGGAAAATTGAGAGTTTTTCAGTTCGATAAGGGAAAAAAAAAAGTAAACCCTTCTACTTTCATGTGTAAGCGTGTAGGCATGCACGTGTGTGGGGGTGATCGTGTAGTGTCGTAGCAGTGATGTATATTTGTGTATCACCGTATCGTGCAAGCAACGCACTCAAGGGCTCCCTACCGAGGGATCGAACTTAGGCTTGAGCCGCTGCCGTGGGAGGCCTAATCGGGTAATAAATTCAGTTATCTTATCCTAACTACATTATATAAGGATACAAATGTGGATTTGTTCGTTTATTTACCTTAAGTACTCAATCTAACCATGGTTAAGTATCGCATATCCTTTCTTATAAGTACGGACAAAGTCATAGGGTATCATCTAAAAACGTACCTTATCTGAAGGGATATGTGAACTCTAGATTTGCGAAGCCACGAACAAAAACTAGTTAAATATATATAATAACATTATTCTTAAAATGCCAAATGTATCTAAAGATCATTTATTCTGCTAACTGCTAATTTTTCATCATCATCCATATTCACGTAACAAACTCTAGATTTTAATTGAAAGATATTTTTTTTTAAGTTTCTTAGTCACACTTTCACACAGAGGTACAGAAATGGACGTGTACATTTCCTCTATAAAAAAGTACTATTCCCTAAGCTAGTTATATATTAAGATATAAACGCAGACGAAGTCGCCAGTGGCTACTAGGTTGAATAAGAAACATACACCTTATGTTAAATATATTGAATTAGAAATGACCTTACTTACCTAAAAAATTAATAAATTATATTTATTATATTTCAAATAATTGCTAAATTTATTTGTAGAATTAGATAATTAATTAATCTTCTTCATATAAAGCATCCTATTAACAGTAAAGTAATACCTAATTAAGAAAACGTAACCAAAAAAATAGCGAGAAAATTATACCTGTTAAGCTAATTTAATACCTATGTTTTAACAATATTACTTCAATAAAAAACATTAATATGGTAATAAACCATCGAGATTTATTCATACCATTTCCACATAGAGCCCCTCCATGCAACCGGAAGTCACTCAATTGGGCGGAAAGGCGGCTTGACCGCGGAGGTCGAGTGACCCTTCCCTTGCGCCTTTCAATCATAAGGCTTTTTATGAGGGCGCCTTATTCAAGAGGTCCCTTTGAAGAAAGTACGTTTAGATAGCCGATGTAGTACACCTTAAATTGGCGGTTTAATTTTGATACTTGCAAATTCCATGCAATCAGTGTAAATAAATTTAGAACATTTAAAATCGCGAAGTATAAAATGAGACAGTATTAACTAAATATTTCTCTATCTACGTATTTAGTCGTTTAATTAAATACAGTATTCTATATTTTATTGCATTGTAACATTTAATCGTTTTAGTAATTTTAGAGCGTCGTTGGTAAGTGTTCAAGTTATGGAGGAAATTGCTGACTTGTTAGTGGATTTTCTTCTACAATTTGTAGAATTATTGAATATGATTAAATATTGAAATTAAATCACAAAAATAATCATTCTTTTGTACTGTATATGTTCATATACTATTCATCCGATAGTGGCAAAACTCTAGAGAGATTGAGTGCACATCCATGAAAGTATATTTGCCACTTTAAAATAGATGGCGTACAAGTCGTTTCATTTCAAATGCAACTGGACGAAGTTGCTAGCTAAGGATGATTATAAATGAAAATAATAAATATAAATTATAACGAAATAACGTCTATTGACTAATAAAAACTATTAGATAATAAATAATGTAAATAATAATAAAACTATAAAGAAATAAAAATAATGAATGTATTGTAACTAAAGAGCTTGTATTGATTAATAGTGAATAGACAAGGCAATATGAAGAAAAGAAACAAGATGAAAGGTTAGCATAAAAGGAAGTGCAGAGAGAGAGTACGGTGTGATTATTACAGTTTTATCGTGGCTGTCAAGTAAAACAGTCATTGCTGTATTATGGCAATATTATACACCCATTTATGGATATTTTAATTATTTCCAATAAAAGAAGAAGTAAATCAATTAGAGTAAATTTAATAAATACAATAATATACTTTACAAAAACAGAAAAAACATTACTATAAATTTATACTCGTCTTATAACATACTAATTAGATAATTAACAGAAAAAAAATTGAAACACAGGTACTACATTTATCCGTTTGCATGTATAGTAAAACGAATTTCAAAGGATTACACAGTCATTATTTTAAACCATAACTTTGACAACTGTTTGCAGCACCAAGAGAAT
>JACEII010000029.1:591670-603339 GCA_014332785.1 Antheraea mylitta | reverse complement strand
AAAAACACGTTCGGAGATATCGATTTGGTGCATTTGTTGGCGGTCAGTGATCGAGGCGAAATTATAGGCAACGTAAAAGCTTGGTTGTTGCAGCGATTTAACTGAAAAAATACATATTACTCAATAGAAAAAAATAACAAATAAATCACTTTTATTAACTAATTTTTTTCAGACTGTAATTTTTAATAAGATTGCTAGGATGTCCATTTTTCTCAAAAGAAATGAATAATCTGAATAATAATCATCGGTGCATAAAAGAATTACTAATAATTTTCTCATTATTAATAAAGAATATCAAGATAAGTGCAGGGCTACGAAAGAAACGGATGATAGAAAACTACATGTGGCAGAGATGCGAATTTTAAGGTGGACGTGTGGTGTAACTAAAATGGATAAGATTAAGAATGAGTATATCAGAAAAAGTTTGAAAATCGCACCAGTGACAGAGAAGTTGAGGAGTAATCCCATGTAATTAGAAGATTTTGAGTATGATGTTGGATGGATATAGGAGTAGAGGAAGACTGAAAAAGGTATGGATGGACTGTGTGAAAAAAGATGTATGTAAAATGTGTGAATACTGAGATGACATTTGATAGGCAAGATAGGAGATATCTCGGTTCCTATCTGATAGGAGAGTGAATAAGGAGAAAATGTTGTGCCAAACTTACTTAAGTGGTATAAGGGTAAGAAGATGATGACTAATTAAGCGACGATAGCTTCAATATAGTGTTCGGGCACTACATTAATGATTACGTAGATTTGAGTCTTACAGTGAGCCTGGACTTTTGGTAGACTTCGTAATGAAACCATAATAACCCACTGTCAAGTAAGGCTTTTTTTTCGAAATGAAAACGCTGTTGATCTAGAGTGGTCTTCACAGCTTCACTGAACTATTGAGGCGAGCGCTAAAGGCACTCAGCCGATATGGGATGTTTGGGCGACTAACTCAAGGGTGCATGGCAAGTAAGGCTTTTCTTAACGCCCACCTTGCTAACTATCAGTTAATAATTTGTGGCCAAACACGCCAATCCCTTCTTATTTAACGTTTTACCACCAAAAAGCCACATCGTCATTTACCGTCAGGTGAGATTAAGTGTCAAGCACTGAATTATAAATAAGATAAAATGGATCTCAAATACGAATAGGAAATAGTATCGATATACCACCTTTTAACCTTTATTATTTATTTACTGACCTCGCAACAGGTAGTCTCCGGTGATCCCACACAACTGGACCGACAGCCTCGTACTACCGATTCGTATAAATTTCCTTTAGATATGACCGACGTGAAACATTTGTCGTCCAAGCTGTGACACGTTACGGTATGCACTCTGAAATTCAACTATAACCTTAAGACTCTTTAATTTTAAATTCATTATTGCCTGCAAAATACCTACCGCAAGCCTACAAGTTATTGCCTTTAATTAATTACTAGCTCTGAGAACTCCATAGTTATATATTTTCAACATACGGTGGTATTAAAATAATATTTTTCATGTTCAGGTGTCCTCATGGTGTTTTCCTTCACTTTCTCTGAAATATTCATAGAAGTCACTCAGAAAATTAAAGTAAGTAACTTAAAGCCATACAATATTTCGTTCTCTTTGTTCGGAATGTATTAATTAACATTTATTAAAGCAAGGATCCCTTACTGAATAATTAAATTAGTTGTAGTTTATTTATCGGAGTAAATATACATTATAATGATGATGATGAATATTATTCCTCCTTTACGTGTCCGTCAACAGCGAACCTTGTTAATTTCAGGAATAAGAGTGAATGTGGCTCGCTAGACCAGATTTTGTTTTAAATGTACGGTGTACGGTGTACGTACATTATAGTAACCTCTACACGTCAAGATATCCCAGTAACAATGTATGAGATGAAACTGTAAAATCGCGTTGATCATCTCATTCAATTCACTGCTGAACGAAGAATTTGTTTCAAATTTCACGTACCCATCTCAGTTTACGTCCTCTTTATATTGCCGATTAGTTACGTTCAACGTTGTAGTCGCCTTTACTTTTCCAATTTTGAATTACTATCATGGCAAACTGAATTTCGTATAACACTTACTCCGTTCATACTTATTACAACTACTTATTCTGTATATACAACACAACTATTGTATAGAGAGGTGACCACGCAATTTAGTCGCGCGGCATAATTCCTCACTCGTATAGGTATTCAAAGTTCGGGTCCTCTCGGTAATGCTCGATCCTTGACACTCAACAACCGCTCTTGCACTATTACGTCCTTTTCTCGTAGCGTGCATACTGATCTACTCTTCTCTTAGCTCCTAAATATACCATTTTGATAATCGACAGCCTATGTCCTTTCCCAATAAATAGGGAATATAAAGATTATCGCGCTTAAACAAATAATCTCCTGAGCTTTAAAATGTCAATACAGATTAGCATAATTACCTGTATTTTGTAGGATCTAAGCAGGATCTGAGTGGCGTTTCTGACTTAAAAACGCAAACATAACATTCCAAAGGGTGCTTCTTAGTTGTCCTTGTGACTTCCAGCATTACTTTAGGTGTGGCCATCAACGCCGGCGCTCTCCGTCCGCCGACGTTATCTGCTTTATCCGCCTGATCTTCATCGTCATCATCTTCTTCCTCGTCTTCATCATCGTCCGGCTCATCAGCTCGTTTACTAACATTCAATTTTTCCATAAACTAACCAATTTCTAGGTGGTAGAGCTACGCTAAAGCTATAATTGGCTTCAGCATGAATAGGTCAGCTCGCCCGAGGTAATACCACCCGACCCACAGAAAACCGACGTGAAGCAACAGTGTTTGCATTGCTGTGTTTCGTTCGGTCAGTGAGAACGCCGGAGCCCTACCTCCCCCTCCCAAACCAACACAGGCTGGCAACGCACTTGCGACTACTCTGGTGTTGCTTTTGTCTATGCACGGTGGTGATCACTTTACATTGGTGACCCACCTGTTTGTTTGCTTCCTATGACATAAAAAATCATTCTTTACCTGTGTTTTTAATACAAAAAATAAATACAATATTTTGTAAACAACCTGTTTTCTTTTCGTAACTAGCAATTGCCCGCGACCTCGAACACGTTTTCTATGCAGGAATTGTTTTCGATTCTTTATTTTATATCTATATATTAACAAATAACTAACTGAATAATGGACTTCGTCCCCTTTTTCAACAACTTAGGGATTTCATTTCCAAAAAGTCATCCTTAGTGCTCAGATTTCAGTGTAAAGTGAACCCAGGTGCAAATTTTCATGACCCTAACTCCAGTAGTTTGGGCTGTGCATTAATATGTCAATCAGTCAATTATCAATTTACATATATATACATTTTGTTATCACTACGTAATTCTTATAACACTATTGCTGCTTTTCAGTTGACGTTGTAATGTTTTTATGCCTGTTCAGTTTATATACGAATATGTAGTTATTAGAAACCTATATACACAGTAGAGTCCTATGTTAGTTAGCCTAAATCTATTCAAATGTTCTAAAAACTAAATTACATTATTACAAAAAAATTCAGTTTGTTAAAGAAAAAAGGAAAGTTGCCACTGCTGGAAAACATTGATAGAAAGTTGCCGTTTCATCTATTAGCCATACGCAGACCAGACGAACTCCAGAAAACTCTCTTCTGGGATGCAAACCGCACTGGTAGTTTTATAAAGACACGAGTGGAAGCAAAGGTTTAAATATTATTGATGAAATTTGCTTTCTGATTGCCACAAAATCGAGTGTAAAAATATATAAAGGATTTTTACATCAAATTCATATATCTTAATAGAATATTTCTTTATTTATTTATTATATAGGTAATTAAAAAAGCGAAACGTTACCAATAAAAATTACAAAATATATTATGTTCTAATAACATTCAATTGACATCTTATTCAGAGGCGATCACAACGATGAAAATTAAAAAGTAAACTTAGTAACAAATATTTGAAACAACGAAGGCGGTTATACCTAAGTTTTAATTACATCTTAATAGTAAATAATAATGCCAGCCCGTAAGCGTCCCATAACTGGGCTAAAGAAGCCTTCCCAACTTAAGATATATTTACCACGTCAGCCCACGACGTGTAATTTCAAATGCAAACGCAAATAAGACGATATCGAACGTCAAGAAATCCTCACTTATATTTTTCCCACGTACTATTATAAATGATGATTACCCAGGTAGTCCGGTGAAGGTGTTAAGACCTTGCTGGGTTAATAGCGTAGTCAGATCGAAAAAAAAGATGATTTCCCAGGTTCAGATTTCCTCACGATGATGTAACTACACTATCAGTTTGATAAGGTTACCAAATTAATTTATATGCTTATGAATTAAGAACAAGCCGTTTGTAAACATGAATATCATATTTATGTTACTTACTACTGATTTGTATATTTTTGTAAGTAGCCTCTGCCCGCAACTTCGTCCGCGTAGTAATAGTTACTTTGGACTAACGTTAACATGCAGCGGATGTTCTCAAGAAAAAAAAACGATTTTGAAACATTTTTCATCGGTGCTCTGCTCCTATTGGTCTTAGCGTGATGATATATAGCTTATAACCTTCCTCGATAAATTAGCTATATATCACACCCGATTAGGCCTCCCACGGCAGTGGCTCAAGCCTAGGTTCGATCCCTCGGTAGGGAGCCCTTGAGTGCGTTGCTTGCGCGATACGGTGACACACAAATATACATCACTGCTACAACACTACACGATCACCCCCACACACGTGCACGCCTACACGCTTACACATGAAAGTGGTAGGGTTTTCTTTTTTTCCTCATCGAACTGAAAAACTCTTAATTTTCCGATAAGAAATATATGGAGGAGTTGTTGAGGCGTGTATGCTTGGTACACATACGTTTCAACAACTCATACATATATGAATAGTTAGCTAGGTTAGCTAAGATAGGTCGCGATTTTGCATGCAACAGACAACAGCCAAGCCGAGGTGTGCCGTGCACCCTTGATCTGGTTGCCAAAATAAAATCAGCTGAGTGCCTTAAGCGCTCACCTTAGTAGTCCGGTGAAGCTGTTAAGACCTTGCTGGGTCAATAGCGTATACATTTGGAAAAAAAAAACTATATATCACTGAAATAATTTTTTAAATCGGACCAGTAGTTCCTGAGATTACCTCCTACGTCACAAACTCATAAAATTTACCTCTTTATAATATTAAGTACAGAAGTATAGATAATACATATCTTTTATAGCCGAAATATATATATAATGTATATATAAATATATAGAAGAATTTATATTTAAATATATAGAAGTTATATAAAAATACTTATGATTTATTCATGGTGTTTTCTCCAATACACACAATATCTCAACTCTTAAAACTATGTTTACAAGTACTATGATAATTCATCATGAAAACTAACTCATCGTCATCATCCTCGTCTATCTTGGATCCAGCCCTTACTGTTACAAGCAGCAACATAGCCAACACGAGGCAATACCTCCACCGTACCATTTCATAAATCTCCAACCGACTATTCATTCGCCTATGAAATGATTCTACGCACTTCTGCACTGTTGATTTGTCATTTTTCAAACCGAAATATGTTTGTTATACTGTAAAAATGTTGTTGATTTAAGGATTTTATATCTGACAGCAGTTTTCATTCATATTTTCGTTTTTAGAATTCTCATCTTTGTTTTTATGACAGAGGATTTGTTACTTTTTTCGATAATCTGCGCTTGTATAATAAACCCTTATTGCCATAATTTAATTTAATTAGCTTGTACTTTTAAAAATTATCATATTTCAAATAATTTTATTGTATTTTTCGATTTGCTTTAAACTAAGTCACATTGAAAATAATCTTGTATTTAAGAAATATCGTAAAGACGGTTATAAATTTATTTGTCAACTGAAAACAACATAATATATGAATAATACAAACAAACGCCAGAGCCATCTATTAATATTTTTTTAAACCGGCTACTCATGTATAGATGGCGCACTAAACAGTTTCTATTATGAAGGAGTTTTCAAAGTGAGATAAACTTCTTATTTTTAATAGTTATAATAAAATATAATTTATATTTCAATATAAATGGTGACGTATTACAATTTTTAATTAATTTTATATTAGACATAATAAGAATTGAATTACCCATTGGTTTTATAAATTCTTATGAGTAATTTTGCATATTGCATTGTTGTATTTAATTTAATAAGAAGTATTTACTTTAATATTTATAAACTCCACGGTTTATAAACTGTTTAAAATACAAGTCATCAATCGAATAAATACAATGTTTTACAGTTTATTCACAATAGGGAAATACCGTCTATAAGAGAAATACTGTACTGAATTTTATAAAATATCTTTAATATTTTACGAGATGTAATCAAAAATAGCTAGCTATAAAACATAATAGATGAGTTGTCCAATTTAAGTATATAGCAAGCCTGACAGATTTTAACTAGAACCGGAAAGCAATAAAAAACGAAATAATATTGAACATTATCTAATAAGATTTAAGAAATACATGAATTTTCTTTTTACTTTAAAGTATATCCAACACAGTATGTATATTTATCTATTTTCTGTGATACCTTTATCTGTGACTTAACTTGACTAACTTTGTCAACGTGGTTACTCAACAATTATATAATTTTATAATTGAATTCTACATCTATTTTAAATATAAATATATACGTCAGAAGTCAAATCAAATGAAAAGATACGTAATATATATTATAAATTATAAATTCAGTATTTGATTAAATAAAATACGTACTTCTAATACGTCTTGGTGGAGATCTTTTAACCTACTCACAAATGCAATATTCATTGGTGAAATTAAAATAAAATGTACAAAGATTGTATGTAAAAGTCATAAAAATGTTGAGGGATTTAAAAAGTTCAAATTACTGGAACTTGACATTATTTACAAGATTAATAATTTTCAGAATATATAAGGGTAGTACGTTTTAAATTTTTATATGTACTAGTAAAGCTTGTGTCGGCGAAGCTTATAAGCCTGATAGTAGCGCTAGCAAAATATTCGATACTATATTTTTGTTATCTATATAGATTTCCAAAATAGAATGCACGATCGTAGTGTGGTTTTTCATAAATGAAAGAATTTATGAAATGCGTTAATTTCTCATGTTTAATTATTGTAAACAAAAGATCCCTTTTTTTCTATTATATTTTATAGTAGTAGTTTAAATTAGATATTTGAATATAAATACTTTCAAAATTCCTACCGTAGTCCAAAAGGTTTGCATATTTCAAATTAATTTTTGTAACCTCAGTGTTTCGTGATATGTATTGTAACAGCTGAATTATTAATTTATATAATTGGTGAGAAAAACAAGAGTAACAAAAAAAAATAAAAGGTATTATATGTATTTTACTCATATATTTGTGTACGTTTAGACATTAAGAATCAAAGATTGTATAAGGAGCATAACAAAACTCACTGTGAAATCTAACAACAAAGAGAATATCTGTAGTCTTTTGACGTTGAGCGATTTAAAAAATTCTACAGTAAGATTA
Source organism: Antheraea mylitta (assembly GCA_014332785.1). Lineage (NCBI taxonomy): Eukaryota > Metazoa > Arthropoda > Insecta > Lepidoptera > Saturniidae > Antheraea > Antheraea mylitta. The sequence goes on along the minus strand of JACEII010000029.1, from coordinate 595,823 downwards.
ATTCAAATTATTACTGCTAGGATGAATAATAAATTGAAGATTTTAATTACTAGTGGTTTTGAACTAAAATGACGTGCATGACGTGTACGAATTAAAATAGTTTCACTGTCACGTTTGTTAAAAAATCTTAAGAATAATTTAACATTATAAAAAAGTAGTAACGAAGTGCCTGTGAGTACATATATACTTCTACTTATATCATAAACAGTAGCCCATCCTGCTCGTCCCATCTTCGGTCATGAATAAACGAACAGTGTTCCGTAAAACTCTTTGACGCACACGACATCAGCTAAGTGGGGCTCTTTGCGTTGCGCACGATGCGGCTTGTGCCTCCCGTGGCACAAAGCATGGGGCGGACCGCAATCCCCGCTGCTCAATCCCGAATACACGGGCCTCATTAAAAATGAAATGTCACAAGCACGCCATGAGCCCACAAAAACCCAGCGTCAAAGCGAAACGCTACCTGTCGGCGAGTAGCGGAACTACACCACTCGCGGAACCAGCCCCTGTACGTTTTTAATTAGCCCCATACACGGAATGAATGTGTAAAATAAGTAATTTTTCATTCCCGCACGCGGTTAGTTTGGTAGCTTTGAGGGGAGTATGTTAATTCACTAGTCGTCCCGCACTCCTACGCTTTTTTGAACTGTTCTCAATTGCTTTTTATGTTTGAATAAATTCAAGTGGTTAATTACTTAATTAAATATGTCATTTTATATGTGTTTTGTGTATTATTACTAAGTAAAATCGAGGCACATCCGAGCGTAATTCTTTCGAAAGTTTTGCGGCGAACTTCTTTTATCTGAGTCTAGGTTCTCTCAAAAAGTGCAAAGTCTGTACAAAGTTCACTTTCGCCTTGTGAACTAATTTTTCGCTCGGTGTCAAGTTCATGGCTGAGCGTGGAGGCGAGGGGCTGAGACGGCGGCTGCGGGGCGAGGGATGGCAGCCCGCTATGATAAAATAAAATATTCATTATGATTGCTCAACGCGGCAATGTTCGCGGGCGCGGTATTGTCGCCTCGCGGAGTCCGGTCGTTGCCAGTTATTTTTTAAATACTCAAAGTATCAACTAATTTATATTTAAAGCATACTTATTATCAATTTACTACAAACTTTAAAATTACATTAACACGTTTTGAATTTAACAAATAATAATACGTAAGAAAACTAAAGTTATTTAATACTACTATTGTAAAAACAAACTACAACAAGTCGATGTGATCATTGAAAACGTACTCATTGACCGAACAATAGTAGGATCTACTATTGATTAACTACTATTGACCCATTCTTAAATTAAACACAACAGTACTCTAGACTGGATCATCGCACCATCCACTTCTCTTTTCATTAAAGTGACGTCATCCATAACAACGTCATAGTTTTTAAGCTATCCCAATTTTTTTCAACCAATTTACTAATTTGAATATTGCCATTGTCAAATAGGTAATAATATTACAGGATTATTATGATAGTTTCAATGTTCTAACAAGATGGTGTCCCTCTTGTTAGAACTTTCCAGGGAGTTTTTATGACATCTCAAAATTGATACTCCGTATTATTTTTCACCGTCTACTTCACTTGTGTGTAATAAACGAAGTATATTACGTAAAATGTCACAAATACAGAGTCAAATAATATAAGATTATGAATAAAATATTTATACTTCACTACATTAAAGACTAACCTCTCCCCCCCCCCATAAACTTTCCCCTATCCCTGTTCATGCCTTGAGAAAAATAAATTACAAGATAACACGACTAGTATTACATACTCATGTATAGTATAGAATCAAATAAAGAGGCAAACTTTGTTTGTTTCAGGTAACTCTAGATCTACTGAACCAATTCTTCTAGAATTCTTTCATCGATAAGAGCTACGTTCTATCCTTTTACCTGGATTTCGAGATATATACTATGAAAGTTTGTGAACGTTCAACTACTAGAAAAATTTGCGATCAAAAACTATCAGTAGTAAATAATTATAAAAAAATAATTAAGCAACGACCAATTCAAATCAAGCGTATTCTATGACAGAAGACTGAAAACTGACGTAAAAATCGTCCCGGACCTGCCTCAAACAGTGGAAAGTGAATCATTTCAAACGGTGTTACTTTTTCCCAGTTTTTCCTTTAATTAGTACATTAATCCGGAGCAAGCCGAGGGGTGGTTTTCTTATTCATTCACTTCGAAAATACGTTCGTTCGTTTTTCACAAAGTATTGTAATTTCTCGTAACTTGTTGAATATTCATAGATACAATATTCGTATTCATGTATAATATTCAGGTAATATGTTATTAATTATTACCCGATTATTAAAAACATATATAAATATGTAAGAAAAAATATTAATAATGGTCTGTCTAGATATCTCAATCATGGAAACTAGGTTTTGCCTATTTGTTTTGTTTTTATAGCACTTCTAAAGGGACGGGGTTCTCAATTTGGTTTTCTTTGTTTTTTTTGTTTGTTACCTCAGAATTCCGTAATTTATTAACTGATTTGGAAGATTCTTTTTTTTGTTGAATAGCGGATATTTTAAAGGAGTTGCCGATTTAATTTCATTGCCATTTCGTAAAATATACGAAGGAACTTCTCAAAATCGAATAGCAAACATATAGTGGTTCAGATATTGGTAAGTTTATAGTATATAGGTCACTATGGTCATAGACGTACTGGTAAAGAAAAAATAAAATTACTTTATTTAAAGACGATTTAAGTTTTTGTTAAAATTTTCTTGTTATTACAGGGAATTACTTATGTAATAAACGCTATACAAATAAAAATATATATAAAGCTGGAGCATAGTAATGATTTCCTTGACCCCGTACATAGGAAATTGTCATTCAAGTGTTCTTTTAAAAAACAACATAGTTTACCTTATATTTCAATAGTATTTCAAAATGTATTTATAGATTTAATTATTTATAAAACAATTTATTCATTCTTATCTTTACATATGTAGAAACTTATTACAATGTTGGTTTAACCAAGCGATTTCCATCGCATAATAATTACAATTGATCTGTATCCCTTACAAAACAAAGTTTCACTTATAACTAAATAATAATAATCTTTCTAGCCGATTTCGACTACAGCGACCATTTTGGTCTGTTACGCAGGAGATATTATAGTGCATAGATGTGTGCGCAATACATGAATGCACTCCCTCGTCCATACCCTCCTTGTTCCGATGGAACGGCGAACTGCTACAATCAGAGGAGTGCTGGATGCAGTGTCTGGTGAGCGGTGTATCTACTCCTACCGTCACCTTAAGGCCGTTCACAGATGCCTGGCTGTTTCGTCACCGAAAGTAGATTGCATTGCTGCCGAGATAGACCTGCACTAGTGCGGAGAGTAACCGCATAAACTCGAGCACCAAGATGCTCGAGACCCCTCCATCAGGTTTGGTCACGGACCGACGTGATTACTGAAGTGGGGCCGCTGTGTGCAGAACAGCTATTAGGAGCCACTGATGAGAGTTTATGGACCATCAGATATTTCTCATGAGACTTTACCAACTTTGTAAGGTCAGTCGGCAAGGTCTTAGCAGACAGTCCACTACACCCCATAGCTCTCTATAGCTAAATATAATTATGATGACTTAATTATTTAATTCCGTCATCGTCGCATTTAATGCGTTACCCCGAACTTGCGGTTATAATCAGAGCGCTCGAAGCGATTAACGAGGGCTATAATATTTTAGTTTTTATTAATTATAGTTGTTATTAAATATAATTGTAGAGTATGTAAAAGCTGTGTTGTAATATTTATAAAAAAGGAACATAAAAAAAATGTTGTTGGTTCACTTTCACAAATAAATATACCTACTCTGCACACAAAATTCGTAGTTTCTTAAAACTTTAATAAAATTTAATTGAGCAAAAATTGAAATTTTTTTTAGATGAGGACCGTGATTCTAAGATGTAAAGTAAAGAAATTTTATAAAAGTCTATCCAGTAATTATTGTGTGAATAACGCACAACGGCATACGTCTATCATTTTATTTGTTTAAAATTTATGATGCCGAGTATGCAAATCGGCTTTGTAGTTTTTGCATAAGCACACGAGACAGAGACGTTTTCTCTTATGGTACATAAGCACACCACATCTCTTTATGCACACAATTTCTAATTTATAAGCGTATCGCCTT
>JACEII010000029.1:523920-591660 GCA_014332785.1 Antheraea mylitta | reverse complement strand
ACTAAAATAATACAACACAATTGCGTGCACAGCTAAGTTTACTTACAAATTTGTTATAAATGAAGATACAGATGTAATATTTAAATATATAGGAGATTAACCTAATAACGATAAAAATGGGCTGGTAGAGAATTAATTGTACATCATTGGGTTAAGAGGATCATGCACCTCTTGATAAATCTTGTACGATCCAGAACAGTGGGTTTATTTGAAATTGTTGCTTTTCAGAATCAACCAGTGCATGCCGAGAGGATAGCAGACTGACAACTAGCGATGGATAGTAAATTTTACATTGTACTATATTTGTACTTTTAGGCACAGTGTTCTCGCCCCCCTCGGCAGCGGCTCAAGCCTAAGTCCGTTCCCTCGGTGTAAAGCTCTTGAGTGCTCTGCTTGCGCGATACAGTGACACAAAATCTTACATCACTGCGACAACATTACATACATCACCTTCACACACGTGCACGTATTCACGCTTACACATGAAATTAGAAAGGTTTTATTTTTTCCCTTTATCAAACTGAAATAGTTTTGAAAATTATCCGATACGAAATATATATAAGAGTTGTTGAGGTATGTATGCTTAGTACACATATATGTTTTAACAACTCATATATGTATAAATAGTTAGGGTAGCTAAGGTTCGCTTAGGTAGGTCGGGAGTTGCATGTATCAGGCAACAGCCCAACATCCTTGGGCTAGTTTTCAAATAAAATCGGCTGAGTACCTTAAGCGCTCAACTTAGTAGTCCGGTGAAGCTGTTAAAATCTTGCTTGGTCAATAGCATAATCAGTTCGAGAAAAAAAAACCACAATGTTGTTACAATGAGAAAGTGTGTACTTATCAGATTTCTAAGGCGTATTCTCCTTATATACTATAAATAAACTGATAAAAGATCTGCACCACTCAAAAACTATTGTTAAAAGACCGACCTCTTTTGTTTTATCTCCAAGAGACTTAGCCCTTATTATTATAGTAGAATGTTATTACAATTTTAAGAATATATAATTTTTATAAGTATTATCTGTTCAGTAATGTGTGTTTCAATAAGAATATGAAGAACGTGAAATGTGGAGAAGTGAGCAAGCGAAGTAATGTTTATGTTATTTCCTGTATACATAAATATTTTTTTATGATATTATTAAGATAAAAAAGGTTGCAAATGGAGCCGCGAGAATCAGTTAGTATTTAATAAAATAGTGAGTACTCATTAACTCGCTAAGGTGTATTAAAAATGCGATAAATTGTTTTCTTCACTCTTATATATCTATCGACACATACACCACACTACTTGATATCCAGTTGGTAATGCAAACGTTTGTAAACCGTCGGTCCGGAGCGCTCCGCCCCGGGCAAATACTCACTGTAAATAACCCTTCATATACTATACGTACATACTAAGTTCATATGTAACACACGATATACACTGCTGTCAATTTATCTGATAAATGGATGGCTTAAATTTTACAAAGTTTTTTCATAATCTTCTTACATTACCTTGCTTTTTATAACTTGTAAAACTAACTTAATTTTGAGTAATCTATGATTCACATTTCATATGAGATCAGTTTCAATTCAACCATTTACAATTCATTACATGAATGCAATATTATATTATAATACGGCGTCCACTTCTCAAATCACATTTCCTACATCAACTCAAAAAACAAAGCGTAAACAGATATTTTTTGTAAGCAAATTCGCAAGGCAAGAATTAGGCAGGAAAATAATAAAGCTTGGCAGCGATGCTTTTATAAGTGTGTCCTATTTGTCACCTTTTTATTCCTGTCCTATTACCATTATGAATAAGAAAATTTGAAAATAGATATATGTTTGTTACTTTTTCACTCAAAAACCTATTGTTTTGATAAAACTTTACAAAAATATAGTACATCAAAATAACATGTAATGTATAAAGCTAATTAAAATAATAGAAGATGTTGGGTAAGTAGGAATTAATTTTTCCATCTAAGACTTGCCTTGGTGTGCATTAAATAACCGTTAAAGTTACACGAAATAACGTGTAATGTAATTGTTTAAAAAGTTCAAACGCAAAGTCGCGGGCACTTATTAGTATAAACATTAAATTAATATGTACGTTGGTTGTACGAGTTTATTTCTGAAACAATATAATAAAAAAAACAAATTACACCCTATAATGAATCTATACAAAACAAACTAGCGGAGACGGCATACGTTACCCCGCCATGATAAAAAACACAACCTTGTCAAATTATGTATCTAAGACTTCCTCATTAATCATTCTATCTGTTATCAAAAACCGCGTGAAAATCTGTTCAGTAGTTTTTGAGTTTATCACAAACAGACAGACAGATGTGGCAGAGGAATTTCTTTTATAATATGTAGGGACAGTTTACATAAGGCAATGAAAAGATTTTCACAAAAACAAAGTCCTGACCACCAGTTAAAGTACAATCCTAACTAAATATCAGTTAATTAAATATGAATGTGGGTTTGTTTGTTTGTTACGCTTTCTCACCTTAATTACAGAGAAATATGAATTAAAACAATAAAAAAGTACTATTCTTGACGTATAAATTAGATCTACGTTAACGCGAACAAAGCTAGGGGCCAAATTGATACAACATTAAATATGGTAAAATATAGTTTCAACTTTTTTTTTTTTTAACTTTATTTTTGGCAATCAATCTTTCAGATTATTACTGCCATTGTCGAGTAATCAATAATATTACAAGCGTCGTATGATCATTATAATATCAAGCGTCGTGTCAATCAATATTCTAACAAGATGGTGGGTCTCTTGTTAGAACCCTCCAGGGAGTCTTTGTGGCACCTCAGAATTTCATGCTCCGTGGTATTATTTTCCATTCACTTCACTTACACACAACAAACCAACCATATTACATAAAAAACCACCAACTTTACACAATATAGAGTAAAGTAACACAAGATTATGAACAAAATATAAAATCCACTACATGACAGATTGAAATCCCGCCAAAAACTCCAGTTTCAACTTATTAAAGCTGTAGTTTAATTTCTTATCAGAAAATATGTTTTAATCTGTGAATTTTCTGTTGACACTTTCTACACTATGTTGCGTAGACTATACAAAAAACCTTGGTTCGTTGATATACATGAATTACTGTATAGTGTTTCATATTAACTCACATGGTCTGTTTTTCTTTTTCATTAAGTTAAGTGAGTAAGTTCGTGACGCCAACAATTTTTTTCGTCTTTTTTTTATGTATTATCCGCAAACGTAAATCCTACAACTTTATAGATACGATAAAGGATGCTATTAAATAAGACTGAAATAATATTATTGCCTGTGAGATGATAAAAGTACTATTTGTTTTACTATAACCTTGTTTTGTTTAATATTCATGTATTATTTCTATTATGTAGTTCTATATATTATGTATATTTTTAAGATGTTTTATATGTTTGTTAGTCTAGGAACTCGTAATTTATGTGGTTTTGTAATTCTGGTAGCCAGTTAAATAACCATAATTTAAATTGATATAGTAACATAATTTGATAACCTATAATATTACTGTACACGTCTCATTATATTATCTATATTAATATTATAAAGAGGTAAAGTTTGTGAGTTTGTGACGTTGTGATGTTGTGACGTTGTAGGAGGGGGTAATCTCAGGAACTACTAGTCCGATTTGAATAATTCTTTCAGTGTTATATAGCTCATTCACTAAGAATGGTTATAGGATATATATCATCACGCTAAGACCAACATGAGCGAAGCACAGATGATCAATGTTTCAAAATCGGGATGTTTTTTCTTTTTGAGAACTGCTGCGTGTTAGTGTATCTATTCCACGCGAATGAAGTCGCGGGCAGAGGCTAGTATTAAATAAAATTATTACGGTAACCCGTCAGCAAATAACTATAAAATTCTCGACCATTTTATGTGCAATCAGTCTTTTAGGATTGTAGTGTGCCATTTAAAAAAAAGTAGGAATCGGGAAAACAGCTTAATAGCATTTTTTTATCAACTTTAGTTTTTAGAGACATCCCGAATCCCGAATAACCCAGAATTAATAGGACTATGCTAAAGCGACAAACTATATATTTTTCATTTCTTTACAGATTATGTTTATATATATAGGTTATTTATAGATATATAGATTTTTTTTTTACTATTACAGTAGTCATTCGAACTCACCTAATCCATCTCAGAATCCCATTACAACTGATTCATACCAGTTTCATTTACCAACGTAACAAAATTTAAACATAACATTTAAGTTTTTAAACAAAGTTAATATATAAAATAGTGTATATGAGCTCCACAAGGTTCAATTCTGTATGTGATATGTAAGCACCCAGTGGACGGAATGCGAAACGGCTCCACTGTTTGTTTGTGGGTGGCTTGTTCTGCTGAAATTCCGCCTTTGTTGCCTACCCACCCTTGTTGTATGGTACATCTTATACGGTATAAGCGAAGATAATGCAGAAAACAGTTATATAACTTGAGTATTCCGGTGAAGTTGTTAAGACCTTGCTGGGTCAATAGCGTAGTCAGATCGAAAAAAAAATACATAAATCTAACTACTACGATAAAAATATCTCGAAAACAAAAAAGATTGCAATGAAAGGATTTTTTTAAATTATTTTATGATATATTTTTTTTTGTAACCAAATGTCCACCTATCCTTTTTCTTAAGCTTCTCAGCTATTTAGAAAAGTGTTTAACTTTCACTTAATTTTACTTGGATAATAAGCGACTGTTGACGTAAAAGAATTGTTAATTTATACTGTTACACTCTGTATACGAATTCGTTACAAGTAATTAGAGAACGATTGATCACCTGTGGAAACAAAATGTAATACGTTTTTAAAAATAGCCCGTCTCGATCGTTCGAATAATGATGTCAGTCTTCCAGAGTTTTCCATCCTCCTTTATAAATAGATACATAAGGTGCGCAGTGGTGAGTCTAAGAATTCCATTCTAGATACCGCAGCGAATCCGAAAAGAAAACAAAAGGAAGATATCTTCGAGTGGACTGCGACTATAGCATTGTAAGATGTAGGTATGAATCAGTGTTTACGTTTGATAATAAGTCTATTTGATTTTGGTCTGTACGAATACCGATTAAATTACTTCTGGCGCAAACGACATCATATTGTTCAAATAATAGCAACAATCACAAAAGCATAGTATCTAGAATCGGGATTAAATCTCTACTTGTGTATTCGACAGAGTTTGTCGATCGTGCAGTAGAATGCAAATATTTTTGTAGCCCAAGTTTATTAAAGGATATTTAATTTACGCTGTTTTCTTATGAATTGAACATGTCAGGCTTAATATTTGGTGGGCAATAGGTACACACGTCTCTGTTGCTGTTACATTATGTATTCCATCACGGACTTGTCTACACGACTCTATGTACATACGATGTGTATAAATACATGATTGTATAAACAATACCGTGTTCTTTGAGGAACGTATTGTGTTACACGGGCTTTAATGTTGATACAATAAATTCCTGAAAACCCAAATGTATATTTTTACGGCATAATGAGAATATTTGTAACGTGTGTTGACAGACTGATGATGTCTCACTTTATAATATGGTGTGTCCATGAAAATACTGAAAGGAAATCCCTGATGAATAGTCGGAATTAAAAAAAATGTATGTGGTAGAGCCACGCTGAAGTTACTACCGGTTTTAATGGGTCACATGAATTGGTCGACTCGCTCAGAGTAGTAGGTACCCTCTCACAGAAAAAGGACGTGAAGTAATATTGCTTTCATTGTTGCATTTCGTTAGGTCAGTGAGAACGCCTGACGCCCACCTCCCCCTACCTTTTCCTTGCACTCTCCCTTTTAAATTTCCCCCCCCCCCCTCACCTTACACAGGCTAACAACGCAGTTGCAACTTCCATGGTGTTGCTCGTGTATATGGACGGTGGTGATCACTTAACATCAGGTGACCCACCTATTCGTTTACCTCCGTTGATATAAAATAAAAAAATACCAAAATAAAATTGTTTGTTACTTTATTTTGTCGGAGCGATGTTTATATGATTCCAAGGTGATGTAAGCTCTCGCAATAGTCATTCATCATGGACTCAGTTTATTTGGTCTATAGCAGGCTTTTTTTTCTTCTAAATGACTACGCTATTGACCTAGCAAGGTCTTAACTGCTTCACCGGACTACTTCATCCGACTACATCTATAGCAGTCAGATTTTATATGAGTTACAGCAATAAATACTCGGTCGATATGTACAATTATTGATTGTCCGATTTACAAATAACGCCATTGTCCCATAATTAATATCGCCTTGATAAAAATATTCCAATGTGATGCATATACAAATAAATACTTTCAATGAACACAAAAACACTATTATTGACCCTATCTGAGTTATAGAAAAAATTATATATAGGGTACAGAACTATTTATGCTACTTACAATAAAGTCATTAAAAAATCAATGAGACGAATTATTTAAGCACTATACAAGTTTTTTATATTTAAAGTTAACGTAAAGCACCTGTTTTAAGTATCGCTATGATATTAAAACACGCTAAGGCTAAAAGAGGAATAGACTTGATAGTAAATAAAATTTAAATTATCTCCATAATAAGTTATATCTCGAATAAAAACCAAAAAACATAAAACAAAAAATATAAAAACCATAGTTTTGAAAAGTGTGTGAATTCAGTTAAATTAAATTAATCAAAATCCCATTTCTCGTGCCAAATGCAATATCGTAGAAAAACAATATGAACTCTTTATTTATGGATTGAGATATGAAAATCCTTAAAGAAATTCGCACGTTATGTTGTTATTAAAAGCATTTCTAAGTGATTTTGTAAAAACATTATTTCAATGCATATGAGTGGGCGAATTCCTTAAGTTTTTTTTTTAAATGGGTTTAATTTATATTTATATAATTTTACTGTCCAACGCAAGCAATGATTTACACAATTCGTAAATATTTATGATTTGATAACAAAATAACATGCAAATTTAACATATATGTTTGACGCTGCCTAACCCTCCGGAAGAAGCGAAAAGCTTAATAGTGGTTCTACGTCAGTTTCTGATAACTTCAAAGTGAACCAGAATTATAGAGAAGGGTTCTCTCTCTGATATTTTGTAGTTTGCGAAGTAGTTATCAATAATGTCCCCCTAAATCCATGAGGAGAATATTATTAAAATGGTTCGACTTACTATTATAATGACGTAAATATAATAAAATACAGTAGGTAAAGTAGTCTGCGAGTAGTCTAGTGAAGCTGTTAAGACCTTGGCTAGGTCAATAGCGTAGTCAGTTGGAGAAAAAAAAGTAAGTAAATCTATTTTAGTGTTTTCAAACCAAAAATTTATGAATAAACGGTTATTAAATATCTTAGAAATACTATAATAACAATATCAAGAGCAAAGTGATAACGTAAATCGCAGTTAATAGCGAAAAATGCACATTTTCAATAAAAGATATTTTTTCATTATGGCATCAATAGTAGATTTTTTTATTATCTTTAAATATCGAAATACATAATTGAGATGAGAGTGCGCAGACTTTGCTCTATACTGTCATCAGCAGAGCTATCGCATATCTAAACTGATTTCTTGTTGATTTATCACTCACGACATAATATCTAACGTATTGATAATGGACGCTATATTATATTAGAATCATTGGTATCACAGAGTGAATTTCAATAGTCGATAGTTACGTTCTTACGTAACAAATTTTAGTTGCTGAATGGAACAAATAACCGGATATTATTCGAAGACTTCTTTGATATCTGTGTGAATTTTAAATCTATAAAGATTTTGTTTGTATTCTATATTTTTTATTTTTTTGGTATGAAAAGCTATACATTTAGCTATATATATAAAATACATATTACTTGTTATAATAATAACAAGTATTATTATTGTTACTCAAAAATAATAACATCAATGTATTAGAGGAATATCAGCTAGATTATGTAGATCTAAACTTATAGTCTATTACGTAATACACATCAAAGTAAATTGAGCACACGTAACTTTCAGGGTTGGGTGAAGCGGGCGATGGTACCTACCCCGAAGTTGCTTAGATAATCTGCATACATTAAAGCAAGACCAAACTAACGCGTCGCGTATCTTGATCAAGGAACTTTGCTGATTCTCCCACGGTCTAATTACTGAGGAGGTTGAGTAAAAACCGATCATTATATCTGCATACTTGATCTTGATTTAAGCCTTTATAGATTAAACAGAATAGTTCACTAATATACTCTAATATCTAAACTATCAAATAATCATTAGTGAAATAATGAGTATAAAAAATGTTATTTTTTATTTTTCTTTTTTTTTACTGGTTAAACATTTGAATAAAATAATTGATACTTTGAAATTTAAGAATATCAAGTACGATATCTGTATATATTTATATATGTGTAATTGTTTTTCAATAATAATACCAATAATTTCTATACAATTATTTACAGTTCTCGCCAATTTTTTTGACAGTTCTAAATATAGACGCGTGGAACAAAAATGTAGGTAGAAATACGCATTATATGTATAACGTCGTGGCAACTAAATTATAAATGAATACCAATTTTAGTTTCTTATAATAATATTGTATCTTTGCTTTGATTTAAACTCTTGACTTTATTATGCGCAAGCCTGATCTATAGGCTGCATTCAGATCGACGACGAACTTATACAGCGCGACTGGTTAGTCGCCAGCAATATTCTTACTAGATAATCATTAGTCGATTCTCGTTCTAAATCAATTAAGAAGAGGTGCTTAATTTTTGACCTAATTATCTAGAAAAAAACAAAAATAATCTACACTCAACATCAGCTGATTTACGCAAAAACGAACTAGTGTAATAATAAGGAAAGCAATGAATCACACTGTGCCGCTCAGTCCCACCCGCGTTCTGCACCTCGACCTGCGGCTCACTTCGCTTTGTTCGACCGTGCGGCGTTTCGACGATAAGCAGGTATACGTAGCAGATAAGGTATGTATACGTAATGGTTAACCTAGAAAAGCGTCCCTTTAATGTTGCTTATTGAACTTAGACATGGTATTTTACGTTTAAAAATATCGTTCCCACACTTTTAAAAGTTATAGAACAAACTTTAACTAAGGTTCTCTTCATTGTATATTAGTATTTGTTTTTATAATATTATTTTATATGTTAAACGTCACTATGAGCTACCAAAGGATTGAAGAGAGTTAAATTTTAAACAGTCACCTGGTACAGATAATATTGTACTTTATAAGTTTGTTTAGAAAGCATAATTACATATAGTTTTTTTTTTGTCGAAAAAACGCCGTTTAGGGACTATTATTGCATTATTATCTATTGTTTATATTCCTGTTACAATAAATATAAGGGTACTTCGATCGTTCAATACTTTGAGTTTATTTCCTACAAATTTTATATATACTAATATTATACAAACTGTTGTATAACAATATTATACGAAAAACAAATAATGTTATCAATTTACATATAGGGTAATTCCGGGGAAGTTGGCCATAAGGAAGAGATGACCAACGCAGATATTTCAAAGAATTATCCCTAGGTGGAACTACTTGCCATTTAGTTTTTTGTCCGAGCCGTGCGACAGAACACGTTTAACGCATAAGATCGGAGAAAAATAAACAAATAATAATCAAAATCAGTATTAATTGTTTTGTCCACTAGTAAAATTTTTTAAAGGTTCACTTGCTCCAATATTTAAATCTCTTTTTTTGTAATTATAATAAGGTTTACAGCATTTATTAATCAGTACGTGATTTATGTTTCGATATAACCTCAAAATTGTTTTTGCTTTCTTTATGTATATTCCTATTTACGCGATGGCCATCTCACCCGCAAGATCAGGTGAAATTGGCACGCCTAGTGGGTATATGATGGCCATGCCATAAATTAAGGTATGTAAGGAAGAAGCCAAAATCTGAAAGACCGAAAGTCAATGGCGAATAAAATTAAAAGAAAAGGTTTTTTTTTTTTTCGAAATGACTACGCTATTGGCCCAGCAAGGTCTTAACAGCTTCACCGGGCTACTAAGGTGAGCGCTTAAGGCACTCAGCCGATTTTATTTTGGCAACCAGCTCAAGGGTGCACGGCACACCTCGGCTTGCCTGTTGCCTGGTGCATGCAAAATCGCGACCTATCTTAGCTAACCTAGCTAACTATTCATATATGTATGAGTTGTTGAAACGTATATGTGTACCAAGCATATACGCCTCAACAACTCCTCCATATATTTATTATTGGAAAATTGAGAATTTTTCAGTTCGATAAGGGGAAAAAAAAGGTAAGCCCTTCCACTCTCATGTGTAAGCGTGTAGGCATGCACGTGTGTGGGGGTGATCGTGTAGTGTTGTAGCGGTGATGTGTATTTGTGTATCACCGTATCGCGCAAGCAACGCACTCAAGGGCTCCCTACCGAGGGATCGAACCTAGGCTTGAGCCGCTGCCGTGGGAGGCCTAATCGGGTGAGCGGGAGCGAAATTATCGGGTGAGCGGGGGCGTGGGCGTGAACATGCTCTGTTTCGAGGGACAGGCTGGTACTGATCGTTCGCTGACGTGATTGAATCAGGAGGGTCGGTAAAAATGTGTCGCGGACGTCTTTTATAATGCGCAGCGTTAGGTACGGGTTCATAGTTTGCGGCGGATACCACTAACGGATTGGGATGATTCGCGGCTTTTTCAAAATAACTAATCGTAAGTGATTTTATTTTTTTTTTATTATCTGGGGTGCGAAAATGGTCCCACTCCACGTGGTGCATCCTGGGCAGTGGTCAGCAGCATTCCAAAGTGAATGCTGCTGGCCACTGGCGAAGAGGACCATACCAATTCAAGGTGTTATGTGAACCGTGCCGAGGGATGCGTGGCTGAAGGTGTATTCAGTCGCAAACGGTACCTCTCCGATACCAGGGCACCTCGGAGAGTAATTATGCCCTTCCACCGATATGCGGGGCTCTGTCGGTGTGTGACCTCTTTTTCCCTAGCTTCTCGTGGGAACAACATGGACGAAGAAAATGAAAAAATTCTTTTAAATTTAAATTCCCTTGTTTACGCCCTGGAAGATTCCAGGGACGATATCTCAACTGGGACGGGGGGAGGTAATGCCTCCCAGACGCCCGGATCTAACACTCCTGAAGTTGAGGGGAGGAACCTCGGGACGGAAGTTGCCTCGGTAACCACACCGCCCAGGGTGTCAAACTCTGAACAGATAAGGAGTAAGAGACGTAAAATGTCGGGAGCGGCAAGGAGGAGGTTCCGGAAGCTAGTGCAAACGGATGTTAGCCCCGTTGAGGCGCTGACGCTTTGCCGAAAGCCCTGGACCGAAATCCCGGTTGAAAACCCCGGAGGACCGAAGGCGGTAAAACGAATTCGGTCTGAAGAGGTATCCCCCGATTTTCAGCCTAAAAAGGCCCTTAAGACTGCCCCAAACACTAGGGTTAGGCCTAGCTTTGGTGAGGTTGCTGGGTCCACGCGAGTGGGAATACGAAATGTGAATCCCATGAGCGTGGAACAAATGAAACTTGTTCACAACGCCCTCACATAAGAAATTCTAAAAATAGGAATCAAAGGCGCTGGCCCACGATTCCTAGGACTCAGTCACCGACCGGGCTGGATGCTCATCACGTGCATGGACGAGATGAGCAGAAAGTGGTTAACTGAAACCACTCCCAACATAAAGCCCTGGCCGGAGGCTGACTTAACAATCATATCGGAGAGTGAACTCCCGAAGCCGGCAATTGGCTCAGCGTTCCTACCGGATAACGAGGCTGCGACCCTTGAAAACGCACTCGAATTAATACGGATACAAAACCCTGAGTTAAACTGGAGAGTACTACACTCGAGGGAGGAAAAGGGAGGAAGATTTGTCGCTTTCGTCCTTGACGATCCGTCGCTTCAGACTCTTAAAAAAAATAACAATAAAGTTATGTTTGGCTATAGATGGGTTGTATTTAAAGTCAAAACTGGAACCGAAGGAGCTCAGGAGGTTAAGCCACTGGCTGGTCCTTCCTCCAACATAGGGTAAATCGAGGGACAGCAAGCCCAAGCGGCGGCACAGCCCTCTTTGCCTGTAAATACTGTAGGTGATCCTGTCCCTTCTACCTCCGCAGCCACTGGGCTGGTAGAAAGGCTGGCGTCACAAGTGACGCAAAGAAGCCTTCACCCACGGCCCGCTGGTAGGGTAGGCAGACAAGGAAAAACTGGCGGAATCCAACCTAGAGGTGGACGCTCACGTCCCTAGATAGGAAGGGCAACCGCCAGTAAAACACCTGCACGTAAAAAACAATAGCGTCATCTAAGGGTAAAGCGAGGGTTCTCCAGATTAACCTTCACCATGCCGTCGCGGCAACGGCGGTACTAGAGAAGTGCCTTGTAGAAGGCACTGCTGACCTCGCTCTTATACAAGAACCTTGGTTGCGCAAAAATAAAGTCATGGGACTGAACACCGCAGGGAGCGTCTTAGCGCATAACTGTGGGACTAAGTCCAGAGCTAGCATAGTTTTTAGCAAAAGAACTAAATTTTTACCTGTTCCAGAGCTCTGCTCAGACGACCTGGTTACAGCGTACTTTAATCTCGACGGGTGGCAGGGCCCGAAACTACTTATGTGTTCAGCCTACCTACCTGGAGAGAAGACCAACCCAACAGAAGAGCTTGTGCGAGTTGTGGACTATGCAGTGAAATACAACGCTGAGCTATTGATGGGCTGTGATGCCAATGCACACCATACAGGTTGGGGGAGTAGCAATATCAACGACAGAGGTGAGTTACTTTACGATTTTATCACTTCTCACACTCTAGTAATTTTAAACAAAGGGTGTAAACCAACCTTTGTAACACGTGCTAGACAAGAGGTTCTGGACATCTCATTCGCCACAAAAAATTTTGCTAGGTACATAACTGACTGGCATGTAAGTGATGAAAACTCAATGTCTGATCACAGGCATGTAAAATATGAACTATTAAACTCGCTACAAAGTGAGAACTTTATATATAGGGACCCTAGGAATACTCATTGGGCATCTTATAGAGATAACCTGAGATATAACCTGGAAACAGTCCCTAAATCTATCAAAACAATTGAGAGTCTAGAAGTGGCAACAACTTCTCTTACAACGGCGATTGTAGACGCCTTTGAGCGAAGTTGCCCTGTACGGCAAAAGACCTCAACAAGACGAGTACCTTGGTGGAACAAAAAACTCATGAAACTGAGGGAAAAAACTAGACACCTTTTTAATAGAGCCAAAAAGACCAAAGAATGGGAAGCGTATCAAGCGGCTCTAACCAACTATAACAAAGAAATTAGGAAAGCCAAGCGGGCATCCTGGAGGAAATTCTGTGAGGAAATAAATGATATGCCTCACGGAGCAAGAATTCACAAGGTGCTAGCCAAGGACAAACCTAATCAAATAGGGCTCCTCAAAAAACCTGATGGTACTTTTACTGCTAATGAAAAGCAGACTATGGAGCTTCTTACCTCAGTCCATTTTCCAGAGTCTGAGAGTCCTATGTCGCAAAGCGAAGTAATGCCTCCCAAGGGTAAACCCAAGTTGGAGGACTGGCGTAGAGCGACAGTAACCATAAGACCACAGAACGTGAAATGGGCTATTAAAACTTTTAAACCATATAAATCAAGCGGTGAGGATGGAATACAACCTGTGCTTTTACAGCAAGGAATGGACATTCTAACACCGACTTTAGTCAAGATCTTCAGAGCTAGCCTTGCATGGGGATTTATACCTGAATTGTGGACAAAAGTATGAGTCCTATTCATACCTAAGGCCGGCAAGAAAGACTATTCTTTACCGAAGTCTTTCAGACCCATAAGCCTTACATCTTTTCTTCACAAAACACTGGAGAAGATACTTGATAAATATATTAGGGAGGTGATATTGGTCACAAGCCCTATACACGCTAACCAACATGCCTATAGCAAAGGTAAATCTACCGAAACTGCCCTGCTATGTCTGACAGACAAGATAGGAAAGGCATTGGAATACAAGCAAATTACACTATGTGCATTTTTAGATATTGAGGGTGCGTTTGATAACACCCCAATAAAAACTTTGATCCGGGGACTTGTGATCAAAAGAGTAGATACCACTATCACCAAGTGGATCGAAGCAATGCTTACTTTTCGAACAGTCAAACTGACATTACATGGCACAAATCATGAGGTGGTAACCACAAGGGGATGCCCTCAAGGTGGGGTGCTTTCACCCCTACTATGGACCTTGGCGGTTGACCAGCTCCTGCATAAGATGGACGAACTGAGGATAGACATCCAGGGCTATGCCGATGATCTGGTGGTGGTTGTCCGAAGCTTCTGTCAAAGTACTATCTCGTACCTTATGCAGAAAGCACTACTTGCCATCCACAAATGGTGCAACGATAACGAGTTAAAAGTCAATGCAGACAAAACAGTGTTGGTACCATTTACGAAGAAAAGGCGTCTTGACAAATTAGTAAATCCTACTTTAAATGGCAAGACAATTACCTTTTCAACAGAGACCAAGTATTTGGGAGTAATTATAGACCAAAAATTAACTTGGAACAAACAGATTGATGCTTCAATTCAGAAAGCAAAGTTAGCAATGGGTATTTGCGGACGACTGGCTGGTAAACGCTGGGGTTTAAACCCTAGGCTGGTCATCTGGCTTTATACCGCAATAGTCAGGCCGACAATAACATACGCCTGTGTGCTCTGGAGCGGTAAAACTAGCCAGTTAACTGTTAGAACCCGTTTAGCTTCGGTACAAAGGACAGCGTCTATCTTAGCGACGGGAGCCATGTCGACCTCCCCTGGAGCGGCTCTGGAAGCGGTGTTGAATCTTCTGCCCCTTCACCTTCATGTAGAAAAGGTGGCCAGGTCAACAATGCACAGAATGTACGTACAGGGAAGAGCGAAATGGCTATCCCTGTCCTTGAGATCCATACTGGACTCAGTGATAGAAACCCCAGTTTTAGGTATGATATCAGATATAAAAATACCTGAAACTAATTTTACAAAATTCTACACAGTAGACATACCACCACGGGTCTCCTGGACTAACAGTGAAATAACGTGGAAATCGGGCAGCCTATTGTGGTATACTGATGGGTCCAAAATGGGACTTAACGTAGGCTGTGGCATTTATGGGGAGCGACCTAAGTTTAGGCATCATACTAATCTTGGCTGTTTCGCCTCCATTTTTCAAGCAGAAGTGTACGCTATATTAGAGTGTGCCCATATAAATCTGCAAAAAGACTACGTTAACCATACAATTTATATCCACTCGGACAGTCAAGCAGCCTTACTGGCACTTGCTTCAGACTCAGTTGAGTCGAAACTTGTGTCAAACTGCGTGGCTGTACTAAACAGTCTGGGACAAAAAAACGGACTTATTTTGCGATGGGTTCCGGGGCATGCAGGCATTCGTGGCAACGAAGTTGCTGATGAACTTGCAAGGGCAGGGGCTATGGGAATACACATCGGTCCAGAACCGTTCTGTGGAATACCCAAAAGCCTAGCTCTCTTGACCCTTAGAAACCATTACAATCAAGAAGCTAAAACATTCTGGCACAACTTGCCAGGACAAAACCATTCCAAGGAGCTCATCAGGGCTTTTAACCAGCGATATGCTGGTAAGGCCCTGTCACTTGGTAGGAATCAAATACGGGTTTTAGTGAGAGCACTCACTGGACACTGTTGTCTTAAAAAACACTTGCACAACATTGGTGTCCAGAGCACAAGAGAGTGCAGGTTCTGTGATAGTGCAGATGAGACCCCCAAACACCTCTTGTGCGAATGTGATCCACTAAAGCGTAAACGAAACCGGATTCTAGGAAAGCATGTATTGCTTCCGGATGAGGTACAGATGCTCTCAGCCAAAAAAGTCCTGCAGTTTTTAAATACTACAGGACTAGGCGGGGAGCTTTAGTAACATGGGGCGATCACAATAGATCACTACTGGTCGCAGTGATACAGGACCATTAAAGGCCTGCATAGCCCCATTCTACAGAATCAAAAAAAAAAAAGTGATTTTACGTACGCCCACATAGAATGGATCTCTAGGTCTCTATGGAGATCGACTCTCCGGATGTACCAAGGGGCACCGGTCACTTTACGTAAAACACGATTTTGGAGAACCTGCAGCTTATCAAAGTTATCTTTGGACATATGCGCAAAAACGGGGCAGCTATATGTCATCACGGGACGGATACACGTCTTATACAAAGTGAGCTTGTGTCTGAGGGACATCTTACTCTTATGACAAAGCAACGGATGGAGGCGACCCAAGACCATAGCGGCTTTGTTTCGCACTCTGTCTATACGTGAACTGAACTTTAAATGTCTATCTAATGTAACACCGAGATATTTGACCTCTTCGACCCAAGGGATATCGATCCCGTATAGCCTGATGGGCTCAAATTTATTAGCGCGTTTCGTGGGATCGAAGAGTATTGCGGCACTCTTATCGGGATTAACTTCTATGCGCCATCGACGAAACCATTCACCGAGAGTACGAACGGCTTTTTCGATGCGCTTCCTAAGAAAGTCCGACCGCCAGTCGGAAGTGTAAATAACGGTATCATCAGCGTAACAATCTACCTCGACCCACCGACACCGAGGTAGGTCACTGATGAACAGATGAACTGAACTGATGAAGAGCGTGGGTACGAGTATGGAGCCTTGTGACACACCTGACCGTATCGGGTGGGGCAGCGATAGTTCACCATCCACTCTGAAGCGGAATGTCCTATCAGTGAGATAATCGCGGATAATATGAATTAACCTATCGGGTACGCGAGATTTACATAATTTATGGATGAGCCCTCCGTGCCAGACCTTATCGAAGGCCTTGGCGACATCGAAGAAGACTGCAATTGTGCGTTTCGGTTTACGTTTCGGATCGGCGTTAAATTTAGAGAAAATGTACTCTGTGAGGCGGTGTATTTAATTCGTGCAAGAATGTTCGGCGTGAAATCCGAACTGCGCAGGTGATATTAATTTTAAATCTGTAATCGAGAACTGGAGACGGTTCAGAAGGAGCCACTCGTAAAGTTTTCCTAAGGTATCTAACAGACTAATGGGGTGATAGCTAACGGGAAGCGTAGCTTTCTTGCCGGGCTTGTGAATACCTATCACTATGGCCTGTTTCCAGACGGCCGGAAAGTGACCCTGGGACATGGCTGCATTGAAGACGCAGACCAATAGAGCTATGATGCGATCAGGAAGGAGTTTCAGAACCTCGTTCCTGATCCCATCGAGACCTGGGGACTTCCTAGGCTTGAGATGCTTAATTGCGCCTGCAACTTCATCGAAAGTAATGGCGGTTAGGGTATCCGCCAGAGGAGACGCGAGTACATGCTCCGCAGCTGATTCGATTAATCCGCTATGCAAAGGGTCAGTGTTATCAGTGTTTGGCGAGCACTGTTTCTCTAAGCTTGCGGCAAGGCATTCTGCTTTATCTATGCTATCGAACGCGGGAGGCAACCCGGGGCCTTTGTCGAGAGGAGGCATTGGAGTGACGATACCTAATTTGAGAGTTCGCGCTAGAGTCCAGTACAACAGGTGAGACGGCTGGAGACCCTCCAGGAGTCTGTCCCACCTGTCACCCCGGATCTCAGAAATACGAGACTTGACTGTTTTTCGTAACGAATGTAAACGATCGCGATTCTCTACAGACGGGTAAGCGTCGTAAGCTCAGGTCGCGGCGTTCTTTTCCGTGATCAATGCTCTCACGTCGTCAGGGAGTATAAAACGGCAATCATTCGGCTTTAGACTCCGGACGTGTTGGTGTCTAAAGCCGACGCGGATTCGGCCATCGATTTCCTGGTTGAATATCTCCAGAACGCCGTCAGAGTGACCTTGAAAGAGGTACAAGCGGCGAACGATCGCCGTTTTATACTCTCTGACGACGAGAGAGCAAAGAAAAACGCAGAAATGTAAGACTAAAATAGTATTGAAAGCAGCAAAAACTTTGAGCCACGATAAAATATAAAACCAGATTGATTCTAGTCACCAAGCAATGAATACTAAATGCGGTGGATCGGTTAATAATGTGAACAAAGAAGACGACAACTGCATTGGGTGAAGAGATAATCACTCTGAAACCAAAGAACATGAAGACTGACTTCAGTAACAACAAATTAGGTACAGGCCGTATTTCCCATGACCCTATGGCCATCACACTCGGATACCCTGGGAGAGATGACCCATTCATTTTTTTAAACATAATTTTAAATGTGAACTCTCCAGAATATTAGGTATTTGTGGTGGTCATCTCAAAGTTAAATGTTGTAAGTTTAATTATGAACAAAAACAAATATAGAAGCAGTTGTAGTTTTATTTTGCGAGATCAATGAAAAAAGTATGGCCAACTCCCTCGGACTTACCCTAATAATATAAATTGATAAGATTGTTTGTTTTTTTTTTTTTATTTGAATGCACTCTAGACATATCAGTCAGATTCGAAAACTAATAATTATACTTTGTAATATATTTTACTAAATAAGGTTATATGGTATCACGCAACGACCCTTAGGAACATATTAGTTATTGTATAACTACGTACTTAGTTAGTATATGTCTGGAAGTACACTAAATAAGAAATATAGGAGTACAGGCGGGCTGATGTATCGCGAGCCCTGGGCCGATAACCTACTGAACTAAAAGCAAGCATTATCGAACAGGGCCGAACTGTGAATGTCTACGTCATAATCACATGATTGGCATTCTATACAACAGTCGTGGTTTATACAAATATACTTAGGTACTAAGGAAGGGTTATTTACATTACAAAATCATTTAGAATCATTTTCCAAATATCAGTTAAAACATGTGCACGTGTTTAACTATAGAATATCACTCATTTTTTTCCTCAAATAGTTCATGCAAATAAAAAAAAATACACTAGAACCTATAATACTTATTTATGTTATTCTAAATAACATTTCATTCATTAACAAAGGATTGAAATTTCAAACACACGAATATACTCAAACATAATTAAATCCCGTGGTTTTAATGTTGCAGTGAAACTTGGACAATTATCTCGCTAATGTGTGCTTGGTTTGAACATAACGGAAACATGTTGTCTGCGAAGTTTTTGTTTTACATGAAAACCTCCATATGGTCTTATTAGATACGTATAAGTAAATTCTAATATGTATGCTACGTGTAATTATCGTTGCAAATAAAATTGGTAATTTTGGTAATTAACGTATAAATTTACAGAATGACCAATAGCAAAAATATTTATGTTGTGTTCAGTTAGTTGTAAGTTTTAATATAAGCTAATCTGTACTATAAATAAAATATAAGAGGGATACTATTGTGCACAAATCACCCAAAAGGTACTGAATAGATTTCGTTTTTTTTTTGTATTTAAGGCATAGGCACTTGATTCTTGCCTAAAAAAAATGACATCATAATATCCTCATAATTAAATTATAATGATGGCTTTATACTAAAGTTAACAAAGTCAAAACAAAATAAATACCATTATCAGCACTAAGCATACAACGAAGTATGTTTTCTTGCTATGCAAAAGTGGGGCAAGTGGTGCGGTATACATGCGCAGGAGAGATGATGTGAACGTATAACACTATTTACAAAAAAAAATTAAAGTGTATATTTTTTACTTTATTTTTTTATGTTTTTTCCATTGCACTCTCTGTATATATAATAAACTAGCCTCTACCTGCGACTTCGTTTGCGTAGAATAGTTACTTTGGGCTAACGCTTACATGCAGCGGAAGCTCTCAAGAGGGAAAAGACTCCATTTTGAAACATTATTCGTTGGTGCTCCGCTCCTATTGGAGCTCCTATACATATAACCTTCCTCGATAAATGAACTGTCACTGAACTTGACCAATCTTTGCTTCACTTATCAAATTGGGGAACAAGTAATTTGGTTGAGTTCAATGCCAACAAGACACAGGTATGCGCGTTTACCTGCAAAAGATCCCCATTCACCCCCCTTCTAACTCTTCAGAACGTCTCGCTCGCAATGCGAGACAGTCTCAATGTCTTAGGCGTAGATATTCGCAGCGACCTCAATCCCAGGGATTATATCCAGAGCGTGATCTCCACTGCGTCTCGGAGACTCGGTATCCTGAACAGGGTGCGACGATTTTTCACGCCTGAACAACTATATCTTCTTTATAAGGCACAAGTTCGGCCCTGCGTGGAATACTGCTCGCACCTCTGGGACGGTTCGGCAAAGTACCTTTTGGATACCCTGGACAGGTTGCAGAGACGGGCTGTCCGCATAGTCAATGATACAGACGTTATAGAATCTATAGAGCCGCTTCAGTTGCGCAGAGACATTGCCTCACTGAGCGTGTTC
Source organism: Antheraea mylitta (assembly GCA_014332785.1). Lineage (NCBI taxonomy): Eukaryota > Metazoa > Arthropoda > Insecta > Lepidoptera > Saturniidae > Antheraea > Antheraea mylitta. Next base: position 571,330 of record JACEII010000029.1, on the reverse strand, counting down.
TACCGTCTGTATCATGGCGAGTGTTCTGATAAGCTATTCAAACTTATCCCTTTCTCTCCTTTTCATAACCGTACCACTCGCGCTGGTCTTCGGAGCCACAGTTTTACGGTGAATCCTATCTGGGCACGAACTAAAAAGTTCGCTACGTCCTATCTTTGCCGTACCGTGAAGCTGTGGAACAATCTCCCGGCCAGTGTGTTTCCTCCTTCCTATGACATGGGGTCCTTCAAGCGCAACGTGAAGAGACACTTACGCAGGCCGGCATAACAGCGGTGACCAGCGATGAATAGTATGTCTCTCGGTGGTCACCACTGTTTTTGGATTGTACTATGCTTACCATCAGGCATTGTACAGTCACTTTGCCGAGCTACAATAAAAAAAAAAAAAGAACTATGTAACATTGAAAGAATTTGTTAAATCGGAGCAGTACTTCCTGAGATTACCCCCTACAACGTCACAAACTCACAAACTTTTCCTCTTTATAATATTAGTATCTATATATTAATACGTGAAATAAAATTTTTGTACTCCTTTTTAACTTACCTCCCGTCGACAGGTGAACTTGAAATTTGGCATATTTAAAGTTTATAAGTTTATATGGCTGAGAAGTGCAGAAAGATGTTTATTTTATTTAAAATGCATTAGAAGTATATTAAATTAATTAAAATATTCACTACTCACACTACTACTCGAATTTTACACAACATATACACACATATAAATAAAAAAGACATTTTGACAGCAGTCAGTAATTACGAACTTCAAAAAAGATAAGAGGAAGAAGGTTGCTATGCTCGACTGTATGTATTTTTTAACTCTTACGTTCCAATTATCATTTTTCATCCTAAATTCAACAATGATATTATAAAATATAACTATTATTGTAACTTTTATTATTTTTTATGGTGAACTCACTTCATATGATGATTTAATAAAAAAACGAGCCAAATAAAATACATTGTATAATCAAAAAAGAATTTTGTTCATAATAGTAATCCATGACTTAGACCTCCATGGTTACAATGTTGCAATTCAACCTCATGTAGCAACAAAAAAGAATTTATTTTCAAAAGCTAATTGTAGTATTAAAAACATCTTTGTCTTGGATTCACCATTTGATTGTATTGTGGATCCACTACTTTTCCAAACGATGATACTGGGCACATCACTATTTCTCATAATGAACAGACTACATTTAATTCAATATCACCTAGAAACCACCCACCCATGGTGTCGTGTAAAATTAATCGAAAATTGTCATGGGTTGCAATAAATTTCTTTATTTTCGTAAAGTTATGTTTGCTTAAAATTTGAGAACACGTGATTTTTGTTTCAAATTTATAATTAATTTCAATTTTTATTTACACATAGATTTTTTAAATGTTTATATAATTAAAGATCATGGCAAATAACTGAGTAGCCATGAAGAAAACCTTTGACTATAGAAGTATATAACCCTTTGACAAAAGAACCCTAATAAAGTTCAAACCTTAACATATCAAATAACTATGATCGAATATCGACCACTGGGCGCCCACTAGTAGATAATAAATAGAACAGACGTAGTCACGGATGTTAGAGGCCCCCCTCGGCAGCGGCCCAAGCCTAGGTCCATTCCGTCGGCATGGAGCCCTTGAGGGTGCTGCTCGCGCGATACAATGACACAAAATCTTACATCACTGCGACAACATTACACATATCACCACCACACACGTGGTGGTGATATACATATCTCATCATCATCATCATCATCATCAGCTCATACACGCTTACACATGAAAGTGGAAGGGTTTTATTTTTTCCCTTATCGAACTTAAATAGTTCAGAAAATTATCTGAACGAAATATATATAAGAGTTGTTGAGGTATGTATGCTTGGTACATATATATGTCTCAACAACTCATATGTATAAATAACTTAGGTTAGCTCAGATAGGTTGCGAATTGCACGTATCAGGCAACAGCCCAAGCCGAGGTGTGCCATGCACCCTTGAACTAGCTGTCAAATAAAATTGGCTGAGTGCCTTATGCGCTCGCCTTAATAGTCCGGTGAAGCTTTTAAGACTTTGCTGGGTCAATAGCGCGTAGTCAGATCGAAAAAAAAAACACGGATGTCAGATAGTTAAAAATACAACATACCGAATGCTTAAAAAATCCCATGAAGACTAAACGAGAATAAAGAAGTGTTATTTCAAAATTGATCTTTTTCAAGTGGTGTGTTTATCGCTTTGATACGCGCACTATCCTAAACGACTTCATAAATATTAACATATAAATGTGGTTAGATTCGTCTTAATAGTACATATAGATACATTTTATTAAAATATCTCACATGTCACGAGTCCATTCTGCCTTCCATCAGGATCCAAAGAATTTAGAATACATTTAGATACATATAACAGTTATTTCTTCATCTAAAGAATGTAACTATCGTTAGGCATAAAAATTATATGAAAATTTTAATTAGAAGTTACTTTATGAAATTATTAGTAGAATTTGCGGCAGCGAAAGAAATTAAAAATTTTAACGTATTCTGTTATTAGCATAATAATGGTTTGTAATCCAAAAAATCTTGTACCTTTCATTTTCCAAAAATGTAAGTTATATTGAAAAGGGTCAATGTAATTTGAAACGATTTCACATTCTCCGTTATATTCATCGTTTAAACGTATAAAAACTACCAAAACGGTTGAGTATATTTGAAAGTATTTTTGTTTTTGAAGTTATATTTCTTTTGCAGCGTTAAGGCAAAATCATGAGAGTAAAATTTTACGATGCGCGCGCACTGTCATGAAAAACCGACACCCTGAAGTTATTATGATGCACGCGCACACCGTCACGAAAAACCGACACTATGAAGTTAATTATAGTCAACATTTTGTTTCTTTGTATTTGTTGTTTGTATTTCTTTGTATTAAAATTCTCAATGAATTAAATACCTTTCTTCTATTGTTAGCGTCGTTTTTTCCACAAACGTAGAATAAGGTAAAAGAGAAATTTTTTATAAGATTTTTATCTTAAGCCAAAGAAGTATATCTTCTAACGCGTGTACATAAGTACACACACACTTTTTTGTTTTAACTGTGATACAATAAAATATAAATAAACTAAAATAGATAGTACATTCGGTCATATAAATGAACTTTTATAATACATGCGCCATGGCATTGGAAGACGCTTTCTAGATACGGCATTTAAATTTTACTAAGAGAATTTGTAACAATAAACTCTAAAGCTTTAATCGAGTCTGTATACCACTGAACTACTCTCAATACAAATAAACAAATATCAAGCTATCTCGCATGTCTCTCGCAAGACAAATAGGAACTCTCCACCCCACATCCCGCCTTAACCTACCGACGTTACAATTGAAATTCTACCTGCAGGGGTACAAACATTCCTTCTCTTCAAACGTCTTACGTAATGTCAATCTAATATAAATTATATTCGATCTTTACATATCTAAAAGACAACGTCTCTCTATCTGTCTATCACTGTATTAAAACCAATTTGCATTATTTTCTTCTAATTTTACCACGATGAAAGCCGGTATGTAATTAGATAAATTATTTGCATCAAATAACAAGATTCAAGCCGCCATCTTGCTTCAAATGTCATATAAAGCTTCAGTAAAAATTGTTTGTTTTGAAAAATCATATCATAACCAAATCATAATGTATGTCACTGGCCACGAGTTTATAAAAGTCAAAGTCTTATACTTAAATAAAACTACTCCTTGGAAGCATAGCTAACGGCATATTAAATTATAACTCACAAAAATGGCTGTTAACAATTATAAGGTTTGTTAACATTACTGTGAAAATAGACAATTTTTCGACATTTAATTCTAAAATAATAAAATATGTATACTAGTTACTTTTTATTAATAATTTAAATAATTAATTCTCATTTCTTACAAAAATAAAACATTTTCTATACTTTATGGTTTTGTTGCTGGCAATACAATTTTGACAAGTAGTGAGTGAAATAGACACACACGGATACTATTATTTTCTCATTTGATATTCATAATAAACTAATTGGTCTCAAAACGCAGTGTACTTACTCATCGTACAAAATATTTCATTATCCACATATTATAATGTCATAATAAAATATTTATTTGCTTAATTTATAATTGCATTACGACTAAAAAAAATCACAGAGATTTCCAACTGTTTGAACTAAAATTAACTCTGGGTTGGAGTTATAGGCGGGATTTTAATCTATCATGTAGTGGATTTTATATTTTATTAATAATCTTGTGTTATTTGACTCTCTATCTTGTATATTTGGTGGTGTTTTACGTACTATAGTTAGTATATTGTGCATAAATGAAGTGAATGGAAAATAATAATACCACGGACCATGAAATTCTGAGATGCCCCAAAAACTCCCTGGATAGATCTAACAAGAGAGTCACCATCTTGTTAGAATATTGGAGTATTCACACGACGCTTGTAATGTTATTAACTATACAACAATTGCAGTCTGAAAGGATCTGAAAGGATGGTTGCCAAAAATAAAACTCTGTCCTTTCATAGCAAAAGTAGAATATTTTAAGAGTGTGCTAATTTAAAAATTAAAATTTTTCTTCTTGTTTCATGACATCGCTTGTTTATACACACTTATGCCAATGTCACGTAATAAGTAACACAACGTTCTAATAAGATGGTCATTTTGGTTAGTTTTGTAGCAACTGAAAATCCATGTTTCCTATTTGTATTTACAGTTCACAACACCAGTGTATGAATAGAAATATAAATCCCTACATTAAACATTACAATCTTATCAAAAATTCTCATTCCGATTCCAATTAGAACAAGTTAGGCATTATAAATTTATCGTATTGGAGTATAGTACGTGACATCTATTGTCGAATAGCCATTATTATCGATACTAATTTATACTTATAAGTATAGATGGCACTATTATGAAATCAATAGCTTTCTACGATGCTACGCCGTAGTTCTTTGCACTATACAAAACACCTACATACATTTCAACTAGTTATCCACAGAATACTAACTTTCATTGATAATTTATAACATGTGACTGCTTTGTATAAGAGAACGGTCATAAGTTAAACTTTAAATTAGAAGCGAGAAAATGCGATTTTTTAAGACATATTTTATATTGCGTAATTTTGAGTCACAGAAATTAATTAAATAACACGAGTTATATATGTAATAACTAAAGAAAAAAGGCTTCTAAAAAAATAAAAGTTTGTTGATCATATTCTGCAAGTCGGTAAATTACTAATTTTTCTTCAAGTTATATATATTATTAAAAATCATCAAATTACAGAGATAGTAATCAAGCATTTATATAGGTATATCTATTATATATTGAAAATATTTTTTACGAATTATAGAGGTAGAATACGAACGAGATATCGAGAAGTCAAATTGTGGGTAAATGATATTTAAAATAAAGGAATTAGAGTTTCTTTGAAATTCCAGATATTTTTCAATTGTCGGCTATATGTTATATTCAAACAATATTTTTATTCTTTACTCAATTCCGTTTCAATATTATGTTGTTTGTGTTTATCCTTAGATTATGTAGTAAACAATACATATCATACATAATAATATATATACCTATGTTATTCTGATAAAAGTTATAAGCAAAGACAAAAATTTTATATTTAGAAAGACACTACAGAATACTAATTAAATTTAAAGAAAACAATATCCATTTTTCGCTGTTGAAATTTTATATGATTCTAATCATCATATCGCACTAAGACTAGTTAAGTCTTTCTAAGTGGAAATACGTAGGTAGAATATTTATTTGGTCAGCATTAAAATGTAATTCAAATATTTCCTTTTATAGTACAGGTATTTCTGTCGAGTTGAAAGTGCCAACTCTCAATCCCCGCCGTAGCGAGGCGAATCCCCACGGCCGGCGGCTTTCCATCAACGTTGATTGATAAGCCGCCCCGCGGACTCGTCCTGGTCCCTCACAGAGCCAGCGTACGCCAAGCCGTTTCATTGAGGATTATCCGTGAGTTTATACAAAATATATACCTAAAAGTCTTAGGAATTTATATAATTAATAACTTTAAAATTTAAGGTTATAGAATTATAGTACGAGATATTAGGATTGATAAGTCGGCTGTTTTTTGTTTATTTAAACCCAAAATGATATTTCTTTTTTTAATTTCAGCAAGGAGTTTTTATAAGTACGAACTTTCGGTATTGGAGTGTGACAAATATTTTATTTCATCGAATGAATTATTTTTATGTATAGATTAACATTAATTAAGATTAACAATAGTTTTAATATTAGGTTGATTGGCGACTTTGTCAGTGCGGCTCTTGCACGGTGATGCCTAAATCAGCTACATCACTGCGCGCGGAAACAGAGATTAACATGCCATGTATCATATATCTATACTAATATTATAAAGAGGTAAAGTTTGTGAGTTTGTGACGTTGTGATGTTGTGACGTTGTAGGGGGTAATCTCAGGAACTACGAGTCCGATTTGAATAATTCTTTCAGTGATATATAGCTCATTCTTCGAGAATGGTTATAGGCTATAAATCATCACGCTAAGACCAATAGGAGCCCATCACAGCTGAAAAATGTTTCAAAATCGGGATGTTTTTTCCTTTTGAGTACGCGAACGAAGTCGCGGGCAGAGGCTAGTTTTTCATATAGGGATTTTGACGGTATTTGCCATGTTTTGTTTTTTTATTCTAGACCTTGCCTTATTTGACCTTTTATTGCTTAATATTGATGGCATTATCTGTAATATAAGTTAGTAATTGTGCATGAATTTAACAGATGGGAAATAAAAACAGGTAACATGAATCCTGAGATGCCATAAAAACTATTTGGAGCCGCCATCTTGTTGGAACACTCAAGTCATAACATGACACTGTAATACACTAATAATTACCCATTTAATAGTAATAATAATCATTAAAGCGGATTGGTTACCAAAGTAAGGAAAAAGAAGGCAATTACCATAAATATATACTATAACATTATTAGTAAAATTCAATTTACTGTTTTCTTCACAAATCTGTCGAAAGACATGGCTCGGTATACTGGAGTATTGATTATTACAACGCATAAAAATATTAATACAATTTACCTTTGTGACTGTTTGAGCTGTAATAATTCAGTAGTAGTTTGCTCGAATAAAAAACAACGTAATAAAATTTATAGCTTGGTGGCATTCGATCTTCTACATTCGACTGGTAGCCTCTCACCCTACGAGTGAATATCAGCCACCAAGCTATGTGTTCCGATGATCATCGACGACTATCATCTTGAATATATAATGATGTAATAATATTGGATGACATTGTGGTTAAAAGTTAAAAAAGTATCTCTGTCGCGAAAGTGTGATAATTATATATTTTTATGTGATCCGGATATGCTCCAATTTTAAGAGTCTATTTCTTGATGTTAACTTAATAATTTTTATCCGCCGTTTCATAATATGCAACTTTTATAAACTGCATCCGATTAAGCAAGTCTCATACAGTAGTTTACATTTAGATTTTAATTCTAATCTAAATCAAGAACGCTCCAGTTAACGCGTAGTCATATACAGTGCTTAACATAACAAATCGTTCGCTACGTCACTAAAGCTTACCTTCTAACATTATTGATGACTAAACCAGCTCCCCCTCACCTCCGGACCCGAAACGCGAAGTGGGGTCAAACGGCAGCGTTTACCTACAACCCGAAAACCTTGGGTTATTCGAAACCAAATCTAATCCTTATGGGATAAGGTTGGAAATGTATAAAATGGGATTGTCTTTAAAGTCTCAAGTCGCCGTACAAGTTAGATTACGACAAACGTAGTGACCAGTAGGATAACTTTGTTTTTCAAACTATAAACTACTTATGAATAATAATGTTAGAAGCTACGTTGTAATTATTTAGGAAGATATTATTTAAGCGTATTTATTACCAGTTAGTACCCGTCTTTCATAGAGTTGGGTTAGTGGAAATTACGTGGTTTATCATATCATTTATAAATATTGACGTGGACAAAAGTAGACTCATCAATTTCACTTGTATATATCAATTTGTTAAAAATTTAATTATTGTTTCATAATTTTTTACAAAAAAAGATGTATTTAAAAGCACATGATAAAAGTGAGAACTTATAAATATTACATACACATTTAAGATCATTATTAATCTGTATATGTAGTATAAATAACAGTAATATTTAAGTACACACGATATACTCATGTCCTCTTTGTCAGACAGTACAAGTGGTTGTAGACGAATGGAACCGAGTATGCAAGCTCCAGTGCGTCACTGACCCGAGTGCTATCGATGTCGAGTGAATCCTAAGTAAATCGGATTAAGTGTTACCGACACGAGCATAATAGTTCATTTTCTAACACTAATCATTCACTTAACAACAAAAAAGACAATACTTCTGAACATTTTTGATTGAAACATAATTTTTTAGAAGGTTTGTACTAAATCATATAATTTGACTTAAGCTAACTTTACAAAATGAACTTAGCTTACTGTGTCTCTCAATGTTGTGGCAACGGGGTGTCAGAGGAACCCCCCAGGTGGTTGGGCAATTTAACCACGTTAGGCTGTGACGGTCGCCTGTAATTTTGGGGCCTAATGCGACTATTCCTATTTCAACTTACCCCTCTAGCTTAAGTATGGGCCTGACGCGGGAGATAAGGCTCTACTATATACTTAACTGTCGATATAAGTTACGTTGGGTAAGTTGTACAGATGTACGATAATTGAAGTTTTGTTAAGAAATATTTTAGTAAGGAATCTTTGCTATTAATTGTAATCGGCTTTCTTTTTTTTTAACATTTTGTATCTTTGATTTTAATAAAACATGAATTGTCATACGGTTTTTATTTCAATTTAGAGAAGATGAGAATTCATGTAAATAGTTAAAATTGAACTTTGAAGTTATTTTTCCCACAATGTTTTCTTATAAAAAAAAAAATTATATGTTATAGTAGCAGTGCCCGCGGACTCCATTCCGTCTAAAGTATATTAAAATATACGTTTGTTTTTGCATAAGAACCTTCTCCTGACAATATCAAACACAAAAAGAAAAGAATTAGCGACATCGGTTCAGATGTTCTCGAGATTTGCACTTAGCAACACATTCAGCGATTCATTTTTATATTATAGAAGATTATAGATGCGGTGTGTTTATTTTTATTATTTTTGCTTATTTATTATTTTCTGCCAAAACAGGTATACTCCAATACATAATATTAGTAATTATGGATTTATGCACCTCAAGAAAAAACTCGAAACTGATTATGGTATATTACAGCTGTTGCCAATTAAATCATTTTTTTTTTATAGAAGCACGACAAAGTGACTGCACTAAGCCTGGTGTTAAGCATAGTACAATCCAAAAACATCGGCAACCACCGAGAGACAGATTATCCATCGCCGGTCGCCGCTGTCATGCCGGCCATAATGACGAAAGTCGCCTGATACTGGATATGCACAGGCTGATCCCGAAACGCGACGCGCAGAAGCGAGTCACTATGACGGGCTTTTTCGCCATATGCATGGTGGTTGCGACCCAGTCGGGCTGTAAAACCCTACCACCCCGCTCTCGCCATTGCCTCGTTCGTTGATCAGCAGGGTGCACCACGTGCAGGTGAGGTTGGCTTGGGCGTCCCAGGTCTCAAGATGTTATTCGACACCCCTTACACCCCAAAGATTCAAGAATAATATTTTAAATGTATAACAGTTTTCCGTTACTTTGTTCACTTAATTACTAAATTTTATTTTAAAGATTATTAATCTATGCATGGAAAAAGTGTTTTGATCGTATGACAGATCTTCACAAAAATTACCATGTTTGAATATTCCTTCATGGAGGTTATATACGGTCGGTACGTTGTAGCCTATCGACTTTAGTACCATTTGGTATATATATACTATCTAATGTATACAAAAGATCACACATTCAATGTTGTTCTTTTAAAGTAATATCTATTACTGGAAGAAAGCATTCTGATATGCAATATGATTAAAATGTTCACAAGAGAGACGGGATCAATACGAATAAGTACTTATTTCTCATAGCCGAACCAAATTAAATAATTTCCAACAAAATATCTGAAATCTCACATTATAAAGAGACCCTTGTCTTATCGGCTTTAAGTTTTGATTTGTAAACAAGAATAAAGGCGCATTCACACAAACAAGTGTAAAAGGGATTCGGATGTAAATCGGTACTGTATAAGTTGTTGTGGAACTTTGAATGCGGGTTAATTAAATACGGTAAGATTTTGCTGGAAACAATTGACTGTAAATTCTTTTAGTAGCATTAAATTATTAGCTACTTATAGCAAAAAAAAAACATCAAAATGTAAATTTATGCAAAAACTCAATCAAGCGCAAAACTGATTCTTTATTGTGCAAACTTTTCTACCTTATGACAGGTTTTTATGAGGTAAATATAATAATTAAAAATATATCTTTATTTTTAAGCAAGTATTTGTGTAATTGTAATAAAATTACAGGTGGTTTGTGATCATAAATTGTATACCTATTTATAAAGTTCTCCCCTTTACAGTGTTGTATGTGTCATATGTTGTATGGCACAGTATGTATTATATGTGTGGTACAGTATGTATTACGGTAGTCTCCTGAAACAATATAATCTCTCTAGACATTATAAAATTATAAATAAATATATCAATCAAATACTCTATTAATATAGAATAAGATTTTATTACATTGAAGTGAAATGGACTAAAAAGAAATCTAAAAAGTCCTAATTTGAAATCAGTACTGTACTTGCCTCCGTGAAAGCATCTTCCCTCAGAGAATTTTATGAACTAGTATTACGAGGTATACATTGAAATTTCAATTTAACCTATGATAATTGAACACTTAGATTGACTAGCATAAAAAACTAGTTGTATAAAACTAGATACTTCAATTTGCATGATTATTTAGGAGACACGGGTTAAACACCTACCTAATATTTCCCACACAGATGTCGGACAAAAACCAAAAATTAAACAAGGTCCCTTTGTTGGCGAAAACGCTAAATTGAGGAAATTTCCATCCATTCTACAGCCAGGCGTCATCCGCGCCTAAACCCCGCTTCAATTTCAATAGCGCCCCTACATACTCCCTACACCCTTTAGGACACCCCCACGTTATGTTCCATCTCTTTCACTCACGTCGAGTTTGATGTGCCGGTTGAGACAGCGCTGCCTACAGGGCCGGTCCGAAAGTTAGACATATATTATTGTATTATACGGCCGTAGGTGGTGCGGGGGTGAAGATTGATGTCGCGGGGGAGTGCGGGGGTAGTTTAGGCAACCCTATGGCGAACGTAACGAAATTTGCGTCACGCACGTATGTGTGCGTTGGCAACGCGTAGGGTTATTCACAGATCGTAGTACGTTATGAATAATTATTACAAGAGTTTTCCAAAGAGGTAGCTTATTTTTGTTTCATTTAAAAAAATATACCACTTCTACAGTAATTAGATTTATGTCAATAAAGTTGAAACTATGTCAACAATAATCAAACAGGTTGACAATAATAACTTCAACAGCTACAATAGAGAAACAAACACTTATAGCTTTAACTTACATAATATAGATACAATAAAAAAATAGTTATCAATCACCTTACGAAAAAAAAAACATGAAAGTAAAATTGCAGTAAAGTGTTTGCCCAGGTTAATTTCGAAAAGAGCGGAACTATCTTTGACGACAATTTTAGTTGTAAACCAACTTTACAGAATATTATTTAGGCAATACTACAGGCTTTTCAATATAGCCTATGTAGCAATGATTCAATTTAACACGAATAAAAGAATTATAGGAGCACTAATATCACTAATAACAAAGTAGCAATTTATAAAACAGTCCAATTAATTCAAATAAAATAGGTAATGAGATAGGAAAATCATTTAAACAAAAAGAAAGTCACGGACATCAAATAACCCAAATTAAAAATACTAGTAATACATAGAACGTTTTTTAAAGTTAATTAAATCAACATATATATGTATTAATCATTCTACAGTACGATTATATTCCATGAAGTTACGACTTAGTAAACTTAATAGAGTATACGAACTGAATATTGTACCTATTAGTAGATAATTAGAACATACGATAAATGAATTAATTAACCGAAACACATTTCTCACAACATGTTCTCGATTTGCATTCCATATTTTTAATATTGTTTTAGATATCCTCCAGTGATATTTTCATTATTTTGAACCTAAAAATCATCGCCCAGTAATAAACCTTAAACAATTATCTTAACTAGGTAACATGCAAGTGTGAACTCATAACATACATAATAAACTAACGGACCGGGCGGACGTTATCCTGCCTTGTAAATTTAAAAAAAAATCTAAAATTGAACCACAGCGCTACCTACCGGTTCCATTCGTGAATCTAAACCATTCTCGGATCCACTGGAACACGCACACAAAATTTCATCAAAATGGGTCCATCTGTTTAGGAACAGTTAACACTGTTCACACGTACAGAAGAAACTTGTATACAAAAGAAGACAAATCTCTTAATATGTAATAAAATTACCTCAATTCTAGATATTTAATTATATCGAATATGAGAATAGCCCTAATCAGGTCGTCATATTTCACGTGAAGGAAATTAGGTAGAGGAATTAATTTTCAAGTTTTCAATATAGCAAGAAAAAAATGGTTCGTATGGGTATTAATAGGGTTTCAATGTAAATTAAAAGGCTATGTGTGGCTTCTATCCAATTCCATATCGCGAATAAGATGCATGAAGGCCTAAAAGCTCGCAGCAAAATATTATTCGAGCAGAATTGAGAGTGTTTTGTTTATGTAACATGGGCTTATCTCCTTTTTATTTGAAACTTAATAACTTGCTACAAATTCTTTTTTCTTTTGTTTATATCCCACGCACTGAAAAAGTTCTTAGTTGCTCATATAATTAGGTATATAATAATTATAACATATAAACTTTTATATTAAATAATTTCAAGGACAACGAACCAAGTCTTTAGGTATGTTAGTCTTACAAGATATTGACAGTAAAATATGAGAAAGTGGTTTATAAAACCTTACAGAAACAAAAATTAAAAGGGCCTCGGGTGTTAACGGTATTTTACTAATATAAACTCTTATGTATTTATTAGCTGTATTGTACACGTTCATTACAAAACGTAACGTAATCTGGTAAAGTGACTTGTTTTTTTTATATTTTTTTTATAGTAGCACTGCAGACTAACTGCACTATACCAGATGGAGCACAGTGCAATCCAAAAACAACGGCGACTGCCGAGAGATACGCAATCCTTCGTCTGTCGCCCCTGTCATGCCGGCCTGCGTAAGTGCCTCTTCACGTTACGCTTGAAGGACCCCATATTATACGAAGGAAGAAACTAACTAGCCGGGAGACACTTGTATATACTCATCCTAATATTATAAATGTGAATATATGATGTACTGTAAATATAAATGTGGGTGTCTTTAATAGAGAAAAAATATTTTTCTGTGATATAATGCGTTAATTGAAAATATTCCTTAAATAAATACTACGAACAAACTGTAAAAACAAACAAAGCAAAACAAAGTTAAAACAAAAAGTGGCCTCCAACTTTGTGTCATCGCTTCAAGACGAACAAAATGATATAGAAAAGTTCAAAGTCAGGAAACACCATTGTACTAATTACGCGGCAGACGGCGCGCTTTCGCTTTCGCCGCCGGGCGTTTTAATTATTTTTTTCCCTGGCGTCTCGGCGTCTGGCGGGAACTAAACGAAAAAAGGACGAAAGAGTAGCGTTGATTTCTTTTATTTTAATTTAACGACGGGATATTCCTCGTGATTTTATTTCATAACTACATTAAGGACATGCAATATTTTATGGCATTTTTTGAAGCTATAGGGACTTCTTTTGGAGCGTTAGTGAAAAATTATGAGAGTAAATTTTTACGATGCGCATTTACTTTACGAGGAACCGACACTCTGAACTTATAGACAACAATTTGTTTCTTTGTATTTATAGTTTGAATTTCTTAGTATAGTAGTCCGGTGAAGCTGTGAAGGCCTAGTAAGGCCAATTGCGTAGTCAGTTCGAGAAAAAAAAATTCTTCTTAGTATTAAAAGATTCAAAGTATTAAATACCTTTTTTCTATTCTTAGTGTCGTTTTTTCTACAAGCGTAAAATAAGGCGAAAGATAAAATTTTTGAATAAAAGATTTTTATCACGTTACGCCAAAGAAGTATAACTTTTTTTTTTCGAAATGACTACGCTTTTGATCCAGCAAGGTCTTAACAGCTTCACCAGACTACTTTTTCTAATGCGTGTACATAAGAACACAGACTTTTTTTTGTATACTGCCCAGCTTCCTTTAATAAATTTGGATGACGTACAATTTTAGACATCTTTCATGTTTTGTTAAAACGAGATTTTTTTAAGTCAATTACTTTCCTCATTTTATTCACAATAAATAAGTACATTGTTTTATATTGTCACAGATGTGTTTTTGAATACGATATTTTCTTGTTGAATTCCTAATGATAATACCACGGAGCATGAAATTCTGAGATGCCACAAAATCTCCCTGGAAGGTTCTAACAAGAGATCCACCATCTTGTTAGAATATTGATTCACACGACGCTTAATATTGAAATGATCGCACGACGCTTGTAATATTATAGACTACGCGACAATGGCAGTAATCATCTGAAAGATTGATTGCCAAAAATAAAGTTAAAATAAAATGTATAGATAGCGGCTGGTTCTTTGCTATATACCAATATTTTCGCCAAAGGAATATCCGTAAATTTCTTTCGTTTTCTCTCGACGAAGTTCGCGCTCCGCTCAATCTTTGATACTTTCTTCGTGCATTTTTTTAGCTTTCCTTATTAATGAAAAGTAGGTTACTAAGTTAGTACGCTTTAAGAATGAAAGTTACTGCCACCTTGCCGTAGGTCGATGAACTTCGCTCAGCTGTGTTTTGTTTTGTCTCATCCTTTTCAATGTAACCAAGGAGAAATATAAAAGTAAATATAAGTTACATTACTATTGTAATGAAAACAGTAAAACGTTTATTTTTTTAATAAAGAAAATGGTATTTTGTTTCTCTTTACACCAGTTGTGTAATGCTTCCTCGTGTATGGTTTAAAGATTTATTGTTAAGATTTTATTCACCTAAATAACACAGTCTAACTTGAATGTCGTGAATTATTGATGTTTCTAATTAGCTGACCTGTGCCCACTCTTTGTTGGACAGTAAACATATTTACGAGATGATGAGTGTGATTCGGTTAGTACTGAGTGCTATATGTTTTGATAAGAATTCATAATTGTAGGTGTTAGAGCCACGCTGAAGCTATTACTGGTTTTAGCATGAATGGATCGGCTCGTCCGGGGTAGTACCACCCCTATCACAGAAAACCGACGTGAAGTAACAATACTTGCATTATTGCGGTTTGTTTAGTCAGTGAGAGCGCCGGAGGACCACCTCCCCTACCCTGTCACCTTTTTTTTTTTTTTTTATCAGCTGAGGATGGGTTATGTCCGATGTGCACGGACTAAAACCCCATGGTGCCTTCATACACCTTTTTAGCGTCACCTGCCTCTACAACCTTCTCCTACCCCCCCAGCCCAAACACAGGCTGTCAACGCACTAGCAATGGTGTTGCTAGTGTCTATGGATGACGGTGACCACTTAACACCTGTCTCGCATGTTTGTTTGCCTGTCATAGGGACATAAAAAAGTTGTCTAAGTTTTTTGATTAGTTCAGTCACTCTAAACTCGATTCTGATCACTAGTATTCTAACCAATATTACAAATACGAATATGAGTTTGTTTGTTGATCAAATTTGATCATGTCGAAATAATTAATCAAATTTACATTGACGCGAGTGAAACCGAGAGCAAAAACTAGTAATTAATAATTTTAAAGTAAACTAGAATTATGTAAATAGAATATTATCATAACTCAATGATCATCATTTTATCATTTCATCTCATCATGATTTCTCAAATAACAAATCATGCGTTACCGAATAATGCAAAAATACACAGGAATCAAACCGAACAGTGACATGAATGTTACATCATTAATTATCTATTAAAAAATAATCCTTTTATACGTCAAAACCCATTCAGTGACGGTGAGAGGACACGGAATTACTTGGACTAAGACCCATAAAAAATATACCAAACAAACAGTAGCACAATAGTCGACCCTCGTTCAACAAGGTGGGTAAAGTTTTTTTCTACTAATAAAAAAATGTTTCAATGAAAGTGTATTTAAAAAAAGCATTAGATGAAACATTCGGAACAGCTTCAGGTTTAATTAGATAAAACTGACATTATTTTGTTTTAATAAACTATATAAATTATGATAGATATGTAAATTGTACTGTATCAATTAATAAACGAAGATTCTTATTTACTATAGGATAAAATTAAGAAATTGTTAAAAAAAATAGATAATTTGGATGTTTTTGACAGAGTTGAGTTTTTTATGTAAAAGATATATGTTCCAGATTCGAGAATAATCATTGAAAAATACTAACACCTCAAAAACAGAAATAGCTATGATGGAAATCGGCTGCTTCGAAAATCAGTCTAACCCCAGTTTGAATTCGAGTGACACCAAAAGAGATATCTTTTTTTATTATTCGATACGATATATATATAAACGAGTTGTTGAGATATATATGCTTGGTACACATGTATATTCTAACAACTCATGTATGTATGAATAGTTAGCTTAGGTCAGCTCAGATAGGCCGCGAATTGCACGTATCAGGCAACAGCCCAAGCCGAGGTGTGCCGTGCATCCTTGAGCAAGTTGTCAAATAAAATCGGCTGAGTGCCCTAAGCGCTCGCCTTTGTAGTCCGGTGAAGCTGATAAGACCTTGCTAGGTCAATAGCGTAGTCAGTTCGAAAAAAAAAACTCCTCGTGTGGCAATAGTAAATCAACCAATCCAAGAATGTGCATTATAACGCATAATAAAACAAATAGCATACTTTTTAATATTAAAAATTCGGTATGGATTTCAGAAAGTACGCGGTCATATAGGTATATGAGTTAATCCAAAAGGTAATTTTACTGACTTGATTAAACAGTTTCGAGCATTACACTGGGTCGACTAATAATGGATATTAGAATTACAGTATACTTACAGCATTTTATTTGGCACGTCGCGTCGGGAGAAAAGTCCGCCGAGCGGCTAAGATTGGCTTTTCGGTCTTGCTATGCGCAATGACACTGGTAGACAAGGATAACGCTATACGGAATCGAACTTAGCCGACTATCTCGTTCTTCATCTCGACATACTTAATTAAAGGTTGGGTACTATATTTTAATTTCAATTGTAGTAATGGTGAAAACATCTATATAATTAGATACGTACCAGGTATATACTCCCAATACCTTGATTAGTTGTGCAATTTAGTATTACGATTAGGTTAATTCACAACAAGGGCCTGATCACTCCTCACACTTTTTATCATAAAATTATTTATACAATGAAGTATTATAAAATACAGTAGTTCAACGTTTAACGGTCCAGTCAAATTCAGCCGTTAAAGTTTCCAATAACCCACATCATCGAACCCTAAGGAAGTATTTTTCTGGCCCTTTACACATGCCTCGGGCGACACGACCAAATCTTCCTGAGAATGCATGCATAATAATCACCTAAGACCTTCTTCAAACCCGATCTCGTATTACCCTCACAAAAATCTCTCAAAGGTCACCCTTCACCTACCTGAGGGTGACATTTTTTATTCACACTTCCGACAAATACGCATATGCAAAAAGGACTGTTATTTTCTTTGATACCGTATCGGAAATAATAATTATATGCGTAATAGAACGGATTACGGGTTGGAAGTTTTCTGTGGGACATTCATTTTTTTATTCTGTTCCTGCCACCTTGCTGGTGTCGGGTGTTTTTTTTTCACTTTAAACCCGTCGAATGTAACGAATGTTTTAATAATATGCATTTATATATGCAAGCTGGTTGAGTTACCGATATTTTTCTAATTGATTGTCGACCTGGGATGTATTATAATCGACCGGGTTCATGAAGGTCGGATATGGAAAAAAATCTATTGTAATATTCTGTTTATTGTAACGGCATGCAAATTATAATTTCAGATACATTTTATTGTTATGCAAACGTATAGAAATCGTCTCTTTTTTACTATAGTAAATAACTCGGCATATGCTAATATTTTCACATTGATTCCCAAACTTATTTATTTTATTTGAAAGTTATATAAGTTTAAGGAAATCTATATATTTACCTTTTTATATATATTTCGTACTTAGATACTCACTGATCATTGGTTAAATATATTACACAATTCTATAATAACTTCATGCAATTCTAATTAATAGACGGTTAACCCTTGAACGCTGTAGGTTTGAATCCGGTATGTCGCACATTGCATAAAATACTCGAACAAAGTGCACTAACCCCGCTAAGGCGCGGCGCTAACAATGCGGCGCGATCGGTATCTCGGCGTGCTAGCTCTTGACTCCAATCAAATAATTATTGCTGGACGGACGAACGGGCCCTTAGTTTTTTTAAAATTCAAAATGGCTGATTTGAATTTTTAAAATACAATCAATCCACTTTTAATATTATATACAATGTAGTTTTATTACGATTTTTTTGCAAAATACATTCATCTTTTGAGAAATTTTGTTTACGTTTGTTATTACACTATTCTTCTAAATTTGTACTTATTGTATGTTCAGTTATTAAAAATTTTAAAAACGTGATGTTCCATTTAGAGTTTTCCAAACTACTTAGTATTTTGTACAATAACGGATATCAAGTTACAAAATAATCCTAAGTATTTATAGAATTTATAGAACTTGCTAGTTGCTAGAAATCTTTAGACTAATTCCGAATTACTAGTTTATATCAGTAATATTCGATATCGTTTACTTTTAAAAGTAAAGCATGTTTTCTATACTTCTATTATTATTATTTAAATTCTAAATAGGAATAATAGAAAACATTACACCCTTGACACACCGCACATCCCGAATAACAATAGGATGCAGATTCTGATTGTCTAAAGATAAATAATACATTTTGATTTATAATAGAAGTAAAAAAATACTCTTCATTTATCGAGAATGCATAAATAGAAGCCATTATTCGATATTGGGAAGTGCAAAATATGGGTGTACCGTTTTTTTTTATATCCGCTCAATACGTTTCAGTGAACGGGTTGACTTAGGGATGTAGCTTTTTTTATAGTGACATCATGGGACACATTCAAAATAGTTCAAAAATATTTTACGGATGCATTCAATGGTGATTTGATTTATTCCAATGACATGCAGATGTAAGAGTCCTCGTTAGATTTATTTGACTGCTGTTTTTTCATTGATCTCGCGTTACGCATGATTGGTCATGTCGATTGGTAGTTAGTGTGTATTATTCGATGTTTGTCGTTTTATGAGGGTGAATATGCTGGTTGTGAAATTTTAAATTTACCTCTCGCCCGCATATTTGCAAATTCTCTTGCGAGAAGCTTTTTGAATGCAAATCTAAGGCTTAATAACATGAATGTTATCTAAATCCGAGTGTGATAATGCCCCTAATCTACATAATAAAAAGAAGCGTCCGGATACACAAATGCTGTGATAATGCCACAATGGTATCGGAGACCGCGGTGCGCACCGGAAGGGTTACTATTGTCTGAACTTACAACTCCAAATTAATGAGCAACTGCAAAAAATGTTACACAATCGCGTCATACGATCTTTTATAGTGATTCTCAAAGGTTTACAGGTATGTTGTCTTTAAAATAAATAACGCAACGTCTAACGCTAGTTTCTTATTATATTAATTCTATGGTTGAAAGCCAGTGAATAGTTTTTTTTAACATCTTGTATCTACTTAAGACTCTACTGTTTTAACACCCGGTTATTATTGTATAAAAAAGAAGTTTGTATAAGCAATATTTGGATTTTCGCAGTAACTTTGACGCGTTAATTGTGAATATTTTAAAACTAGCAGGTGTTCGTGAACAAATCACGTGGAGAGGGTTTGGCTTCATGAAAATTGTGTTTTAATTTATTTACAGTAATTTTTCCATTACCGCTTAACTACTATAGCAATAAATTTCACAAATTTTATAATCACTGCTTAGTCCCCAATGACAAGCGTAACGATGTGCAACTCAGATAATACGCTGATAGGTTCTCTATCTGACAATAAAAGTCTCATCAAAATCGGTTCAACTATTTCGGAAATTAATATGTATATTTTTTTTAAATATCAATTATGCATATATAGATTAAAGAAAGCACAAAAAATTACTAAAATATATACTATATTTGCGAAAACACTTTGAGAAACATAAAAATCCTCACTGATCTAATTTCCATGCGTACGCGCCGAGCAAGCGAAGGGGTTAAATTTATTCAGTTTCAATAGGAGCTGATGCATTTATTAACTTTATGCTTTCAACGAAGATTAGTTTGTTTCAGATGTTTGTTACGAACAGTCGTATTTATACCTTTGATTGTGTCTAAGAATTTGTGAAGTGATTGTGATTTTATTATACGAAGCTTGCTAGTACAGGTATTCAATATATTAACATTAATAGGTAAGATGTGATAGGTTATTCTCTTGTCTTTGCTATTTGTCTTCTTAGTTCTTTGTTAGTATACGACGACTAGGTTACTTTATTTCAATTTAAATTGATGACAAAATTGGTCAAAGGTGAAGGAAAACATGCTGAGGAAGATGAAGCGCCGTTATAAATTGCACCCTTCCAGATACAAGGACAAAAGTTATAGCGTATATATAATTATAACTAGTTTTTGTTCCTGACAATACTTGTAGTTATGTAAATTTGATTCTTCAGAAAGAGTACATTTTTCCTGGATGAAAGCTACCCTTAGTATTTATTTTATTTTCTGTACCCCGGACAACATGTGTGCAAAATATCTTGACAATCGGTTAAGAATTTAAGCGTAAAAACCTAACAAACAAACAAACGAAGATACATTTGCATTTATAATATTAATAAGAGTACCAACATTTGAATATGTGTACTTTGTCACAAATTCTGTTATAAATATCTTTAAATATAGAGAAATAATCGCAAAAAAAATTATGTATAAAATTAATAAGCCCAAATACTCATTGCTATATAATGTATATATATCTAAATAGGCTTAAATATATATTATAGGGCAACATTACAAAATGATTGTCCGAGTTGGTTCCAATACGTCTTGATTTCGTGCAATTTTTACAGACAGCTTAGCGTAAGTACATAAAAGTGCAGATAAAACAATTTGTTACTGTTTTTCTAATACATTTTCTAGAAGCAGGTATACTGAATCAGGTTTTGTTTATATCATAGGAGGCAAACGAACAGTTGAGTCACCTGATGTTAAGTGATCACCTCCGTCCAAAGACACTTGCAACATGAGAGGAGTCTTAAGGGCGTTGCCAGCCTGTGTTGAGGGAAGGGGGAAGAAAGAGGAGACGGGGAAGATGTGGAGAGGTGGGCCTCCCGCGCTCTCACTGACCGGACGAAACGCAACTATGCAAGCACTGTTACTTCTCGTCGGTTTTCTGTGGGTCGGGTGATACTAACCCGGGCGAGTCAACCCATTCATGCTGAAACCAGTAATGACTTCAGCGTGGCTCTACCATCTGAATATAAATAGCTTCCAGTTTTTAAACTTGCATTTGCTGTTTACATATGATTCATAGAACTTCAAAATAATTTTTAAACACCATTTTACATTATTGTATGTTAGTTATACACCTTTATTTTGGGAAATATTTTTGTAATCAAAGTGTAAATAAATAGTGTAGTAGAAAACGTATACCAAGAACAATAAAGTTCCTGGGTGTTTGATATGAATTAGCTAGGTAATTATTATCGTGCCTTACATAGAGACTTTGATCCAGCAGTGGCTTTTATTTACTATTATTTTATCTTTAAAAAAATAAAAAATATTGTACTATTTAGCGTGTCTACAGCAGTACTATAGAATAACTTCACAGAGTAATTAAGACAAAGCAAAAAAAATATAATATACATTGTAATTATTTTATTCGCTTGTTCGTCTGCATCTCTGAACAAGAAAAACAACAAATAATAGCAAATGCAATAAACAAATGCGTGACGATTCTATAATAGTTACTGAATTTAGTAGATAAGGAGGTATAAAAAATCACCTAAAACTATATATGAATATAAAATTACCTTTTTAACCCAGGAAAGATTACTCGACGAGTGCATCCCCCGTACCTTACGGCATATTGGTTTTTAGTACAACCCTCTAACGACCGCTTGATCCCCGAATAGCCTTGAGCCCTAAACGAATCCACTTCAGCGTCATAAAATTCAGCCGTATCCTTTATGCTTACGTCATTTATATAGTATGCGTTTGACACAATAACCCTTTAGACGCATAGCGATGTCGTTATGTTTCATACCTAAACTAAATACTTTCGTATGAAAAATTATAGAATATTAGTGTTGATCGATGTAGCTTTAAACCCTACAATAAGTCTGGAGTTGTCAGTAAAGTTTACTATAATTGTACTTCTTTCGAAAATGGCTACCTAACAATCTCATGTCATAAAGAAACTAATGGTATATTACATCCATGCTTAGTATAAGGATGTTATCCTTTTTACCCATATTACCTGGTGTCTCCAAAAATCTAATTAGGGTTAGATACTGAGTAATGTAGAAAAAATTAGAGTTCAGAAAATCAGCCATCTTCAAACATCTAATACCTTTAAACGAGCAATTCGTGTATATTTTTATATTTGTATATTCAGGATCTCGGACACGGCGTCATCTATTTCCGTAAAACTTTATATGTAAGTAGTTTCGGAGACGATAAATCGATCTAGCTAGATTTTATTTATAGAAAACTTTGTTAAATGAGATTTCAGCCAATATAAAAATATAGCTAGAATATAAAGGTAAATTTCGTCGCCGCTGTCAAAACAAAAATAGCTCAGAAGGTAATCAGTTGCTTTGAAAATTCGTGTAACCCCAGTTCATATCCGAGTATATAATTTTTTTTTTGTAAAAGATGATAATTTTGTAAGGTAAGCCTAACAATTTATTTTAATTAAATAAATTATTTTATTATTATAATTATAAGAGAGATATCATTTTTTTAAAATGAAAAAATGCTAATTTTGTGAGGCAAACATTACAGTTTATTTTAATTTAAAAATTATTTTTTAAAGAACCCAGCTAGGCTCGGTCGCCAAGGTACCATTATTTACTTAAGCATGAGTTTATACTATGAAGGAGTGACCAAAGATACAGTCCATCTGATTCTAAATTATTATTATATTCTATATGGTTTTTTTTCCGAAATGACTACGCTATTGACCCAGCAAGGTCTTAACAGCTTCACCGGACTACTAAGGCGATCGCTTAAGGCACTCAGCCGATTTTTGCATTCTATATGGTTTAAATTGACCAATTACCTGTTACTGTAGAGATTTTTTATACTAACCTTACGACTGCAGATTTTATTCTACTGACCACTTTTTTGTCTATTAGTCATAACCTTAATTTTTAAGTTATGCATACATTATCGAATTGTTTTATTTTCTTATTAATTTTTTCGTAATTGTTTCTTTTAATTTTATCGTCTTCTGCGTCGCATCTTATATTCATAAATGTTGTAGTCAACTGTAAATAGTGGCATAAATAAATTTTAAGTTGTCGCATGTATGTTTTGAGCTTTTTATTGTATGTAACTGTTGTTGATTTTACATGTAAAATAAATAAAAATAAATAACAAACACATAAATAATCTGAAAACTTGTCACAAAGACAGCAAACTATTTTAACAGCTATTAATGCTTGATACCTCACATTTGATAACTTCACTCGTTACAATCAGGATGAACTGAAATATAAAATCTAAACTATAAAATTAAATAAATATTTCATTCTTAGTAATCAATATTGTTTCTTATCACTACACCACTGGTTATATGGTAAGTTAATTGGTGCCCGCCTGATTCATTGCGACTTATTGATGGAGAAACATTCAAACAATCGTACTTTCACGTTTACGATATAGAGTATCTATAGTAGAATTAGATTATTTTATCCTTTATAACTTTTAGTGCTTCACCACAGTCATTGTTACTAAATGTCGAAGTGTTTTAAGATGATAAACGCGCTAAGTCTGAAGAGGTACTGGCTCTCAAGTGCCACTGCTGAAATGGTGCGTTAGGTGTTTGGAAACCTCGATTAGATTAGATTCCCTTCAATTAGACTCCCCTCCCTCCTGCTTCCGGCCGCCGTAGTTGAGACCTGGGAGCGATGGACACGGCCATATCCTTCGCCCCGAACTGTTAAATTGCACAGACCCATGTGGTGTAGGTGCATTGTACCGATGCGACTCCCACAGTTCCTCAAGAGGGTCTAACACCCACACTTCCTTGAGGGGTCTACCATCTTGACCCCTCAGACCGCAGTTGGGACCTCTTAGGAGGGAACAACACCTGTCGGAGGACCAGATGTAATACCGATTAAACAGTCCCTGGTCCCTCTGACAAAAGGTGTAAGATGGTACCATGGGGTTTTCGTCTGTACGACTCGGGCATATCTATCCTCTGCTGCCCGGTGGGATAGATATCCGTTAAGGATCTTCCCATGAAAAAAAGTTCTTGGCAACAGATACTCAACTCGAGAGTGATAGTTAACCAGACGGGTTTACCAAAACTTCTTTCCCCATACTATTTCACCACGTTATTTCCTACAATGAAGGCTCCTTTCTTATTCCCAAAATCGATGCCCGAATACGTTAGTGACTAAGCCACCTTCGCCTAAAATATTGTTATAACAATTTCAAGCTTTATAATATTAACAAAACTGTAATAATATATAAAATTTACGTAGCTTATAATAATATATATTTAATTCAATGTACAATACCCCCAATATAAGTTTCATTAAGCAAACATCTTGTTCTGTAATAATAAAGGCAAGAAAATTAATAATCGATCATCCCATCCCGTGTTCCCTCAGCGATATACTGTAACCGACACGTATGTACACTCATATACATGTATGTAAGTACATATTGTGGTTGTATATAACCCCGTATCTAAAGGCTTAGGCCGCCATTTCACCGGGGCACTTCCTGTTAACATAAATCCGCCCTTATTTTGAACCAAACACGAACATCAAACTCGTGTAGGGTTTGTTTTTCTTTTAATTTTCCTTATGTTGTCTTTTGTGTTATGAGATTATTTTAGAGTGATCTCAGTACCAATAATATATCAAACAATATGCCATATAGGTTAGTATACGGGTATTAAACAATGTATATATGCTTATATATATATATACAGATAATAAATATGGAGACACAGAGTAAACGATCATGTGCAGTTATTACTATGTTTAATTATTTTAAGGTACCTTTATTAATTGTATAATTATTGCCTAACTCTCAAGGAAAATTATAATAAGTTGAAGCCTAGATTATACTTTGAAAAGTCCTTTTACTATTAATATAAATTTTGTAGAAATTGGTTCAACCGTTCTACAGATAAATGGAGACTGAAAAATACTGCGATTTTATTTATTTGTATATATGCAATGATTGATAGTGTTAAATTAATTGACATAGCGTTGATGATAAAAAACCTAAATCTTATTATCTCGTGCGTTCGACGCGACACAAAATTTTAACATTTTGTTTTAAATTGCAATTTATTCTACTTTGATAATAACACTTAATTTTTCTTGTGCGTTTCACACGTAAATTCAAAATTTTCATCTTCTATTATATTTATATGTGTATATTTATTTATTTATCGTAAAGAATCAAAATCAGTCACATACAAAGAAGCTAAACACATACATGCAAATAATTAAAATTATTTATGTCACTAATTACAGAATTTATCCACATAAAATGGAATGCAGAAGAGAATAAAAGTAGAAGACAAAATTATGAATAAATTAGATTACTAATAGTGTTCAATCTTAACTTATCCAAAAACAAAAAACGTGATTTTTGTTTTCTCTGGTGTTCCACGCGTTAATTACAAAATGTTTGTTACACTAAATCCAAATGCCCGTTAATATTTTAGTTTTGTTATTATTTTGTATGTAAAGAAAACATAAAGGCAAAAAAGCGTTTCCAAAATGATAAGATAACTTATATGATGTCTTCCCAAAAACATCCAGTAAGCATAGTTTTTCACGGGTTTTTCCCGTCGGAAATCGATCATGTACCCCTCCCCTGATGGATTACGCCGTCATCCTGCGTGATAGAATAAAAAGAAAACATTAGAAACCAACTTCCCGAGGGAGAAAACCTTTTTAGAATATATCGTACTTTTTTAGTAAAAGCATCAGAAATGACTTTAAATAAATTTTATACTTAAAAACTTTTTCTTTTTTCACCTTTTTTCAGCATAAATAAAATTATGTTAATTTTCTATACATTCCCATACCGTTATTAAAGTGAGCTAACATTTTTATATTGGACTAGCCTCTGTCCGCAACTTCGTCGCCGTGGAAGTTACTTTGGGCTATCGCTATCATGTAGCGGAAGCTCTCAAGAGGAAAAAACATCACGATTTTGAAACATTTGTTATCGGTGCTCCGATCCTATTAGTCTTAGCGTGACGAGAGCCTATAACCTTCCTCGATAAATAAACTATATAATATAATAATAAAACTGAGATAATTCTTCAAATCGGACCGGTAGTTCCGGAGATTACCCCCTACAACGTTACAACGTCACATATTCACAAACTTTACCTCTTTATAATATTAGTATAGATGAACAGAGATGAGAGAGGAGATCTTGCTTCCAGATATTACTTTCACATTGATCTACCTTATACTCGTAATAGCCTTTAGGCATCAAAATCTTCTAGATATGTTATCTGAAACTGGTGCTGATATTTTTAAACCTGATACCCTATGTATCATATCATAACTCATTTGTAATTGGTTCTGGTATTAAATAATGCCGGTATTTTACTAAATGTAGCTTTACTAAATTTTTACAAACATATTAAATTATCAATATTTTAGGAAGGCAGAATGAATATACTGAATTTTTGAAACAGTTTTTAATGATGCGAGACGTCCTATGTGGTACATTTCTCGAAATTACCGTTTTTGTTATACAAATATAGTGTTTCTCTAAGCTGCTGTCTGACGAAGTTACCATAAGGCATTAAAGCTATGGCAGTAAACGAAGTAGACCAACCAAACAGCTATTTATTCAGTTACGGTCATCATGAAATTAGATAAATATTAAAAACATGGAGAATATTAAAAAAAAACTGAGCCGTCACGGAACACCTGACAGTTGTGAAACATCGAAATTGTTCAAATCAAAGGAATCTCAAATTCTCAAATTAGACTATAAATATACGAGCTTAGTGTGGCAAGAGAGATAGCGCACAGTCGCTTGCGCATGGCATCGCGTCGCCACGTCTCACACACTCGCAACGGCAACAATCAGGTTTACCCGCACTTATAGATGTTTCACATCAATAAAGAATCTAAACAGTAATTATAACAGTAAATAATAACAAACACGTACGAAACTACGAGCACAGCTAATAATCCTTACTAATATTATAAATGCGAAAATAACTCTGTTTGTCTTTCGCGCTTTCACGTCAAAACTACTGAACCGATTTAAATGAAATTGGGTACACAGACAGTCTAGAGACTGAAAAAAAACATATTTTTAATGCGAAAAAAGGGTTAAAAGGGGAATGAAAAGTTATATGGAAGTATCGTCATTTTTAGATATAAAAACTTGAAACTTATTTTTCAGACTATTGATTCGATATAAATAAATGTGACATCAACGTTTGTAAAAGTTTTACCCTCAAGGCTGTAAAATAACAACAGGGAATAGGGGATAAAAGTTTGTATGATAATATGTAAGGTTTCGCTCCGATTTGAAGGAACCTTTCAGTGTTAGATAGTTCATTTATCAAGGAAGGCTATATAACTTATATATCATCACGCTGAGGCCAATAGGAGCGGAGCACTAATAAAGAATGTTTAGAAATCTTTTTTTTTTTTTTTTGAGAGCTTCCGTTGCTTGTTAGGTAGCCTTAAGCCATTAATCCATGCGGACGAAGTCGCGAGCAAAGCTAGTAACCTATGTAATAAAATAATTTGTGACTCTATGTGTTATTTGAAGGAAAGATTCAAGATTCACCGAAAAAAAAAAAACCGCTGCCCAATAGGTACCTTAAACCGTTACATAGCCGGGCGGCGCGGCGCGGGGGAGTGTCACCCCAGATGTAGATACAGGGTGATTTACCGAGGGTCTCTGAGACCCTTATCAGGCGTCGTTATGACCATGTGAGGGTGAAGTTATTGTTACCGGGGGACCCTGGGGTGTTACCTTCCGAGTATTGGAGGTGAGCCTTTGAAGAATATCTGAAACACTTTGTGACGTAACATATTATTATTTTTGAGAAAGCATAGTGTTATGTAGTGACCGCTTTTGTGAATAATTGCTTACGTCATAGAGAAAAAAAATAGCTACTACATATAAAATAAAGTCATTACATAGTATGAAACAAAATCCTCTGTCACGTCTGTTTGTCTGTCTTTCTGTTCGTGATAAACTCAAAAACTATTGAACAGATTTACATACGGTTTTTAACAGTAGTTTAAGTGATTCCTTAAGAAGGTTTATGTGTATAATTTCTCAAAGATTTTTTATTATCAGGGCGGCACAATGTCTGTCGGGCTTACTAGTAAAATATATATTGAGATTGATATCAGATTAAAATTGCAATTTTTATTACATTTATTCACATCTTTTTATCTTAAGCTGACGAAATAGAACACCTTTTTAAAACTGCTATAATATTTAAACAATCTCATATTAAATTACTTGTACAATATGAATACAAGAAACTTGTGTAATTTTATAAATAACATGGTTTGGTTTAGAAATCGATACAATTTTTTTAACCAATAAAATGTAAATGGGTAATAAAATTGTTACACTATCCTTCTTAATATGCGATATATAAATTAACTCTATATTTAAACAGTCATAAAGTTTATTTGAAATTTCCTTGATACTTGATCTATGATAGAAGTATTTTTATTATGATCCGTGCTCGTAAACTGTAATATAACCAATAAAATTATGATGTCGCATTTAATATATGTAGAAAATTCAGTTGTTATTAATCTTTAAAAAAAATGTTGGTGAATCTAGAAGGTATTTACTCGTATGCGTAAAATATACTAAGATTTTTTGAGTGGTTTTATATGCTTAAATGACTTGACGGATCTTCAAATATATGAACTCGTTAGATTCGTCTTAATTGTGTGAGTGACAAAGATTATAAAACGCTAAGTTTTACCCGCAGCTTTAATCAGGTTATTGTACTAAAATATATTTTTGAATTTATTCTTTTTTTTTATTCTTTAATTTGACTCTGTTATGAATGAAAAAAATCCAAGCCCTTATTATTATTCTTCCTTTTCAATTTCGCCAATACCAAGTGTTACAAATATATGTTTTAAGCTGAATTCCAAATATTCAGTGTAACAACATAGAATAATCTAAAATAGCAAAATGTCAACATAAATAAATCACTAAAAGGGGATAGGTACTGTGTTGTGAGTGCCGCGAATATTATGGTATATACAAAAATATTTTGGAAATATACATACATATATCTAGCATAATTATATAAGTATAAACCTTTTAGTTAATAACGTCTATGAAAAAAAAAATGTTAATCGGTTGAATAGCAAAGATATGAAAGTGTATAAAACAATTTTAAATTAATTAAGATTTAATTTTGACGGCTGTCAATAAAACAGGCAAATAATATAAATCAATCGAATAACATGTTAATTAATACAAATGAAAAGGTTTTTCAGTGTTTTACAGTCAATCGGGTTATTTGTTTCTCCTCATAAATAATTCAACTTAAAAAAAAAGTAGCGGAAAAATGAAGCAAAATATTTAATAAATTACAAAACAAGGAATGCCCGGCGTGTTTCGCAAACCATTGGTCCCCGCAATAAAATTATATACGCCTACCAAATAAAACGGCGTCCCCTCGGCGACGGCATTCTGCATGCAAAATTTAATTTTAGAATCCAAGCCGTTTCAATATAGGTAATATTTGAAATTTATGTTCCATGTTTGAATTTGAATGTTCCGTTCCCGTTGTCATAAATATTGTTCTGACTATCAGCTATGTAAGAGTTATTTTATGTCTGTTTTGTTATGCCTAATTTTTTATCCTTCCTATTATTTTTATACATATAGCGACTTATAGCAGTTGCTTTATGCTTAGAACAGTAGTTTTGTTAATTCATTTGAATTAGGTTTGTGTTTTAATTGAATAAATTATTGAATGATTTATATATTACTTATTTGCAACTTTATTATTATCACTTAATTCTTCTGATATAGAGTTATGATATGTAGCTTAAATAATAGTCTGGAAGTTTCTTTATTGATCAAAAACTGGCGTCAAAATGTAGTCTATGATTTCGGATATTAATCTAAACAAATATTTAAAAGTTAAATTTTATTAAAATGTGTTGATTCTATATACGAGTATGCCAGATACAAATATTGAGATAATATTCAAATTCATTTTTAAATTAAAGTGGATTTTATAAGAAACATAAATTATAAGTATAGTTAATATGGAAATAAAAAACATATTAAATTAAATTACTTTGACCTAAAATGTTGTAAAAAATAAATTGTAAAAAGATATCAAATTAAAAAGTATCAGTCAAAGCAGTTAATATAATTACGAATGTAGGGGCGGAAAACACTGTGTTAAACTCTTGTTAAACGGTTGGTAATATAATTTTCCCGTCTTTTTCTCCCCCACCTAATTACACGACATTTCATTAATACAGTAGGCTCATTACAATTAAAACAATAACGTTCATTCGTTTAATATTTTTTTAATGTATGATAATAATTCATCAAATTTACAAGTCATAAATAACTTTACCCGACGGTTAACGTCGGCCCACTGAAAATATTTAACCGTCAATTGGTCGCGTGGGCTCACAGGTCAGCCATTCACTAAAAATTTATTTGAATAACGAATGATGTACGGTTTGTTTATTGGCGGGCCCTGTACGTTCCTTTTTCGAATTCATTATTTTGTGTTGACCGACGCGCGTTCGGGTCGCCGTCGGTCATTCGAAGGGGGATGACTGGCTGGCTGACCCCTCGCGTGTCCTGTACATTATATACAAAAGTTTTTAATATTTTCACAGCTTGTGCCTCGAAGACAGGTTCGCCAAGCTAAGGGTGTTATTGGAAATTTTACGTCTAATTTATAATTTTATAGTCGCGCGTGTAGTGTTACAAGGTTAATAGATGGGGTTGAAATTTGAATACGAAATTCTTAAACAACTAAAAATGTATAATCAATTCCTTGATTCAATTATTGTTAATACTATTAATGTATACCAAAAAGAAGTTAATAAAGATCTCTTATAATCATAATTTTGATTATACTAAGTAAGATCCTAATAATTATTAGTTTAATCATCATTCTAAGTTGTTTATTAAGTTTATTAATAACATTTTTAAAATATATTAAAATATTACAAAATAATGCCGAAAACTAATGTTTACTACGTCCATAGTATATTTATATTGTTCTCTAAAAAATAATCACAATACTAAGTTTCACTTCTACCGTGTATGAACTACAAACAATGATCTTTTTCATGCTGAAGTAACATCCAATCAAGTACTAATAATATGTCACTATGTAGGTAACCTTAGCGAATTCTCTACCTGTTAGTACTAAAGTGTTTGTTTTCCGACCTTCCACATACGATCAGAGATTCAAATTAAATTGAAACGTTATTATTTTGTCGGAAATTTGAGCCACGGCCCTCCGGGAGGGTCTCGGAGGATGAAAAACGAGAAAACTTTCCCTCTCCGCCTTACTTTGTTTACTTTTACACTAGTTATGTAAAAACGTGAGGGTTGGAAACAATTTCTTAAGCGTAACGTGAACGAACTTTAATGCTACCATCATTTTTGTGTTTCCACGTCCTGTAATTCGATTTTGTATCAAAGTTAAATTTGGGTAATGCTTGTTGAAGTTAGATATATCATATGAATTTTTTTTTCTCTCTGAATACGCTATTGACCTAGCAAGGTGTTAACAGCTTCACGGGACTACTAAGGTGAGCGCTTGCGGCACTCAGCCGATTTTATTTGAATCATATTTATTGTTAATTATATACATCGACGTAACTTTTTTTTATACCGTTGGTGACAAACGATCATGCGAGTCACCTGATGGTAAGTGATCACCGCCGCCCATGGACACCTGTAACACGAGAGGAATCACAGATGCCGCCCTTATTATCTGATCCGGCTTCTCATGCGTATACTAATGTAAAAAAATGAGAATTCCCGTTACAGTACGATAATCTGTCAATTTTGTCAATATTTTTGAAGACCTGTATCAGTATATTCTGTCTCACTTACTCCTTCACAAGTTTTTCAGGTTTTCGTAAACTAGCTGTCAATCCGTTTACAAGACGACAGAATCGGAATCAAACAATTGACAAACAATATCTTCAGAAGCATTATAACAACGTGGTTGTTATACTGCTACATTCTTAATGACTTAACTAACTGTGTCCGCGACTCCGTCCGCGTCGAACCTTATGTAAAAACCAGTGACTAATAAAATCATTTGAATGTATTATGTCTATTTACTTATCAAATCTTTCCCTCGTCCTTAAGTCGCGCCGTCATTAAAATTACAATAACTTCTGATAGAGTGGACCGATTTTGATGAAACAAATATTAAGAGTTATTCTCGAAGATATTCCCAGACACTTGAAACAATTTTTATCAAAAAATATAAAAAGTACAGACACATTATATGTACATTCTTATTATATGTATAGACAAGCCTCTGCCCGCGACTTCGTTCGCATGGAATAGTTACTTTGTGCTAATGCTAACACGTAGCGGAAGCTCTCAAGAGGAAAAAAAACGATTTTGAAACATTCTTCATTGGTGCTCCGCTCCTATTGGTGGTAACGTGATGATATAGCCTATAACCATCTTCGATAGATGGGTTATATAACACTGAAAGAATTTCTCAAATCGGACCAGTAGTTACTGAGATTAACCCTTATAACTTCACAAACTCACAACCTTAGAAACTTTACCTATTTATAATATTAGTATTGATGAAGATATTTTGATAATTTTCATATAAGGCCAAGGGTCTAAGAAGTAGAATAAAAAAAATGGTCGAATGCTACAAACATAATTTGCTTAGTAACTTTAGTGTGATGCACGTACAACGGGCAGATAATCCTATTTATATATACAAGATCGAAGAAGATATTCGATTCAATTCCGACATCATGTATAATTATAACACAATTACATAGACAAGTAGAAATATTCCAAAGCGACTTTCGTTAGTATTCAACCGGCTCCAATGACTAGTTAGTATGTGTTTGATACATCCAGCGAATTAACACAAGGCTGGTAAGACATTCTCACTTGCGACTTTCCTACTTAAGACTGTATATCTATACTTATATGTTGATATGTTAAAAGTTCAATAACATTGTTAGTTATGCAGAGAATTTGTGAGCTATAATTTTTTTATTTATCTTAATTAATCTTGCATTTTGCATATAAATAATTTACCACTAATGATATAGATATATCCTTACTAATATTATAAATGCGAATGTGAGTTTGTTTGCTTGTTACACTTACACGTCTCAACTACTCAACCGATTATTACGAAATTTTGAATTCACGTTTTCAAGGGTACTGAACATTTTACATTGTACAGAACTCTAGATTATACCTTTAAAAGGTTAAAAGCTCTCATATATAAAAAAGTACTATTCCGCGTTCCGTAAGTATATTCAGTGACGAGCAAACGCTAGTAACAAATAGACAATCTTACAGAAGACCTCAGTTATTTAAATTTCAACTAAACATAGCTTACATAATAATAACGTTAATCTGTTAAAATTCCATAGCTGAGCCAAAAGCCTCTTCACTATGAAAAATATAGTCATATACGCCAGCCTACCATATCAAAGAGCAAAGAAATCTACACTTCTAAATTTTGCCACATACGATACTAAATACCACAAGAACATTTCTCAGGTTCAGATTTCTCTGCAATGTTATTCCTTCTACATCAACCGATAGTATTACAAAATTATATTAGGAAACAATACGCGAATTTGAAAAACAATTTTGGTACATGGCGGAGTTTAAACCAGCGGACATCGAATCGATATTACTCCGTTTAATCACTCGTTCACTACCATACTTGTATAGAGGCTAAATATACAGGCATAAATATAACACTAATAATTGTTGATTAGATTAAATAAAATATTCTTAACAACGGTAGTATTCCATTGTAATGCTAATTATATCATTTTCTCCTCTATCTTTTTTTTTAGTATTGTTAATTTCTTTCCAATAAAATCAAATTCGATGTTAATATTTGCGTTTCTATTCTATCGTATTATACACATGAGTAATGTAAGCTGTGTTCTATAAGCTTTATATTTCATTTAAGATGAGATTGAGATTTTTTTTTGTTTCTTAATACAAGTCATGTTCATGATAAAAGATGTTAATACTATTCAGGAATCGTACTAACGATCCTTCGGTTAAGTTTTATTTGTATACCGTCAAAAATGTTGTTTATATGCTTTTTTAACTATACCCTCCAAAATATTTTTAATTCGTGAACATGACTGAATCATATAACAAATAAGAAATATTT
This sequence comes from Antheraea mylitta, assembly GCA_014332785.1. Taxonomy (NCBI): domain Eukaryota; kingdom Metazoa; phylum Arthropoda; class Insecta; order Lepidoptera; family Saturniidae; genus Antheraea; species Antheraea mylitta. The sequence goes on along the minus strand of JACEII010000029.1, from coordinate 536,524 downwards.
TATTGTATAACACTTACTTCTTGTGTTTTACAACATTCAACAATGTATATAAACTCACAATAAACTGTGGAGGAAAACAGTGTCGAAAATGTTGCGTAGATAATATATAACATTCGGACGGACACGCACACAACTATGATCACATAGTCAAACGCACACACGCAAAACATCACATACGGGCGTATGTGGCCACGTGTGCGCGGGACACGTGTGAGCGGAATGAGCTTACGGGCACAATAGTGTGCGAGAAAGGGAAGGCCGGCGCAGGACGAGCGATACAACAAATCAATACGAGCGGTGGTGACCGGTAGCCTGTAGCCTGTGTCACCACCCCCCGGACCCCCTGCCCCCATAGACCGCACGCCTCCACCTACATTGTCAACTGCCACAGAGTAATTTAGACCTCCCAAAATTGCTCACGAGTACATGGCGGAACATTTAGTGGTTTCTCTTTGTTACAATATGCTTTCAGCTATGTGATGTGATGTGTTCTCGCTAGAACAAATATGAATAAGTAATTTTTCGCTTCTACTCTTAACGTTGTCATTTGTATACCGCATAGAGATAAACTAAAAATCATATTTCTGATTAAAACAGTTTTGTTATTCATATTATGCTGTTATACAATATAGATTAATTTAGTCTTAAAAATAATAGGTGTAAAGACATAAAGAGATTGTTTGTTATTACACAAATCAATTCTTATACAAACCGTTGCAAAATGTACCTACGAACTTCGCATGCGTTAGTTTGAGAAAAAATCGCAATGAAGCATTTAAAAAAAATCACGTAGTATAAAAATGCACAAGTACTTTTAAGAATATGTTTATATATGTTTTATTTCGTAAAATTTCTGCTTATTTTTCAAAACGGTAACGACGTAGATGACAGTACGATATATCCAATTAAATTCTAGAAATACCTATTACAAGCATGAATGTTTCTGAGGATGAATGGTTTTTGTAACTCTTTTATTAACTCAAAAAATGATGAAAAAATTTTTCAATACTTTAGTTTATACATAAGAATGCAATTTATACAGATGCTGCCTAAACTGGGTAACGTATAAGTGTCAAGTAAGTTTAAAAATATAGTTTTATCTTAGAAACAATTCCAATCGTGCGAGATATAAGCCAATAGAGTTAGTATAATATTCATTAACATACAAACAAATTATTACGAAAATTGTATATGTTCACTTAACCGTTTATAAATCTACAATTAATTCAAAACAGGACGATAGGCGTTCCTTACTATATTCAATATCTATCTAATAATCTTTTTATTATATTTGAAAGTTTCTTCACATTATAAATATTACTTAATTTTTTACACCATCTGTATCATTTAGTACTCTGTGCCGCAAAATCCGCTTGACCGCGCGTATGGAGGCGCAGCAATAAAACTCCGGCCGACCGAACTTGATACTTTAAAAACTTTTTACATTAATATATTCATGTGCCAACTTATTTTATCTTAATATAACGTACTTTCGTTATGATTACTTTTATGGTCTAAACTTAAAAGGGCGAATATCGAAAACATAAAAAAAAAATCATTAGAATAATGAACCAGCACGAGTATTGCTAGTAATAACAGCGTCTTGGCGATAAATTTTCAATTTACATAAAAAATTACATACAAGGTATAAAGTCAATTTATAACCAGTAAAACGAAAACAATAAATCCCTTTTAATCGACAATGTATGTGCCAATTATACAACTTTATTCGTAATATTAAAGTATACAAGAGAGTTACTTATTTATTTAAGAGTATTTTTTAAAAGTTTATAGGAACGCCTACGGAAATATATTCTGTACTTATTAATTTTTTTGTAAATATCTGATGTTAAGGTAAAATGTAATTGCTCAGATATTTCATTTTAACCAATATAACCATCAGACTGTATATTCACATATATTTACAATTATTGTTTCTACTATAAAATTATAATTTATTTATTGCAATTTTATAATAAAAACATTTTTGTATAAAATCTCAGTAGTTTTGAATGTACCTAATACGTTTTTTTTTCGATCTGACTACGCTATTGACCCACCAAGTTTAATTAATAATACGTAAGTTTTTTCAAGTTACCATAAACTAAACGCGAGTTTAAATATTACATTATATTCATAATAATACAGTATTAAACTGATACTGAATATCGGAGTAAATATATTGTTGAATATTATTACTTCACTCCTACACCTTTCGTAGCATCGTGAATAATCTTTTCTTAACTGTAGTATAACTCAGTTATTCTATATTCATCATATATATAGAAGAATCTCATTATAATTGTTTATAAATAATCCTGTATTATTTTTTCCTAAATTTGGGAATTAATTATTTATGCACATTCAACACTATGAACAAGAAACATGTCTCCCATCTTACATTTTCTCTTAGCAATGACCACGGATTTAAAAGGGGAGCATTCTAAACATTCGAGGGTACATTTCGCTGAGTAACAGTCTTGTAATTCACTACCCTTCGCCCTACAGCGAGCTCATACAGGGAGGGCTAGGGACGATAAACTGTAAAACCGCGGGAGGGACCTCCTACCCCCCTCTCCGATAAACAGGGCCGTAATTTATGACACCTAATGGAACCCTTCCTTCGATGGACCCGGCTTACGACTTTTGTGTGTTTTCGGGGATAGTTGAATGTAGGTACATAAAGAGTTCACTCTTTTAATGTATAAGGCATTTAATTATATACACATTACAACTAAGATAAAAAGAAACATATCTTATCTAGATTAGACCGCATTAAGCCCTTGAAAGATATCTAACAAGCCTTTAAATAAAAAATAACAATTAAATTTTACTATCATATTTCCAAAAAAATAATTTATAATAAATTAGTAATCACATGCGACTTCGTCCATGTTAAATTAAAATAGAATAGAAAATTTATTAACAATAAAATGTAGCCAGGCGCCTCCTGGTGACAAGTTACAGTAGTATGAATCTGAAAGTATGTACTTAAGTGTACCAAATTTCACGACAATTGTTTAAACGGTGTTGAAATTTTAGACTCCTGAACATTTTACAAAAAAAATTAACTCGTAAAAGTAATCAAACGGTTTTTAATATCCCTACCGTAGCTTTTCTAGAAAAGATAACACAAATAGATTTATTTTATGTACGTCACAGCTCAAAATTCACGTACAAGTTTATAAACAAATATAACTCACAAAATTTCCTAGTATTGTTTACACGCCTTACAGAAAAACTTACGACCAAGAAGAGTTCGTTCAACTTTTATGCATATTTTATCAAGTAGAATAAATGAGAATGGAAACCAATAAGATATAATTTAACTATCTACATATACTAAAATATGACGTGTTTATTATGCATAAGATAAAATTCATTTTTTTTTAATTTTATTGGACGTGACTGCTTTATTTGTCATGTGTTACAATTTAATAACTCTGTCAAGATTAATTTAACAATAATGAAATTCTAGAAATACACAAAAAATCCAACGACAGATTATATACGTTTAAATATTAAATAAACTATTATGAATTATTAACAATTATTATTTGTTACACTGAAAATTTATTACAAGTTTCCAAAACCATTAAATATTATTTTTAAAATATTCATCTTCTTACAAACTAACAATTGTTCATAATAATCTCAAAATAAATAACAATGCACCCCTGACCAACTAGAAACATAAATACATAAAGCCTCTTCTATTTTACCCTTATGGCCGGCACGGTCCGCGGCCATCTTGGAATTTGCCTTCTCTCCCGCACCCGCCCACGCTCAATCTTACCCCAAACATGCCCCCTCGATCTAAGGGGCCTTTGAAAGGCCGAAACCCACTAATACTAATGTCCTCTACGTATGAACGAGTGTGAGTGCCGAGCAGGCTCTGTGTACTCAATTTTGTTTGTGCTCCATTTGATTTACATTTGTTTTAGGGGTTTTAGAATATGTGACGTGTAGGATATTCACGGTGATATAGGAATAATGCCTTTTGACTTCTCAATAAAATATAATTCAGGGCGAAACGATTGTATGCTTTACTGAATTGGAATTTTTGAAATAAGAAAACCACATTAAAGTAACACGAACTCCTTGAATATTTAGTTAAGTAGGTATATTCAAAAAAGTATTTAATTAAATATATTCAAACTTTTTGGAGTATATATTGTTTTTCCTCTTTTAATAACAATAATTAAACTTCGAAATATGAGTAGCATAATAGCTATGCATTTGTTAACTTCACTCCTAAACAAACTCACTGAGTTTTTGGCGGGATTTTAGTCTGTCATGTAGTGGATTTTATATTTTATTCATAATCTTGTATTATTTGACTATATATTGTGTAAAGTTGGTGGTGTTTTACGTAATATAGTTAGTTTATTATTCATAAGTGAAGTGAATGGAAAATAATAACACGGAGCATGAAATTCTGAGATGCCACAAAAACTCCCTGGAAGGTTCTAGCAAGGGATCCACCATCTTGTTAGAATATGGTTTCACACGATGCTTAATATTGGAATGATCGCACGAAGTTTGTGATATTATTGACTACGTGACAATGGCAGTAATAATCGGAAAGATTGATTGCCAAAAATAAAGTTAAAAAAAAAAACAAACTCACTATATCAAATATAAATTTTATACAACATTGAAATATATTTTTGTTTGTTCCAATTTTCCTAACGGCTGAACTAATTATTATGAAATTGTTTCTAGTAGATAGGGGACGTTTCATAGTACCTTATAATTTACATATCATTAAATACGCTTATATTTAATGATGGAAATTAACCAAGCTATCTTAGAATTATTTATATGGTAGTGGCTAAATTACAATTTAAAAAATAAACGATAGCCCAGAATTATTGCAGATAAAATTAATACATAAAACTAATACTAATTGTTGTTTTTGATTGCATTTATAGCTTTACATTTTTTTTATATCAAAGGAGGCAAACGAACTGGTGGGTCACGTGATGTTAAGTGATCACCACCGTCCATAGACACTAGCGACATCAGGGACGTCGCAAGTGCATTGCCAGCCTGTATATGGGAGAAGGGGGAGGGGAAGGAAAGGGAAAGCAGGAAAGAGGAAGGGACTTGGGTCTCCGGCTCTCGCACTGACCGACGACCGACTTAAAAACATATGGAATAAATTTTAATAATCCAATGACAACACCTACAAAGTATCCGAATATAGTTCCTAGAACCTAATGATCGTATTTGTACAGTAATAACCTTCTTATATTTATGAATTAATTTGTACTAGAAATGACATCGTGAGTGTATTATTTGTAAAACCTTTTATATGGCTCATGGGCCACAATCCGTTTCTATTCGAAATGGAAGACACTTCTTTTATAAGCACATTTCAATGAAAGATGGATAAAGCAATTAACGATGTTAAAAAATACACCTAAGTTATTAAAAAAATATAACTATCCAATTACGATTATCAAGAACACGACAAAAATAATAATTAATTTTCCCCTTCACGTCGCCCGTCGATTTTTCACACGGTGAAATATATTTAAAAAAACTGACGTATCAATCCACTTTATTCTAATGTCTCTACGTTATATTCATAAATTGATAACCCTATATTATAGGCTGAATCGGTAAATATTTATAATTTCGTCCTAACATACTTTACGACGCAGTTTATAGCCACGGTTTTATGTCATGTTACGAGCATAAAAGTCGAGATTTCATCTTAAAGGATTCGGCTGTGAATAACTAAGTGTTTTATATCAAGGACGGCATCATGTTACACATATATACATAACGTATCACATAATATTAGAAGACTTTATAAACGGTACACATATTTAAAAAAATACCTGGGCGATCGAGCCTAAGTCGGTGCTTTAAAAACATTTAAATTAGAATAAACTGTTAGGTTTGCCTCACAAAATTAACATTTTTTCATCAAAAAAGAAAATTAAAAAAATATATCTCTTTTGCTATCACTCGGATTCGAACTGGAGTTAGACAGATTTTTGAAGTAGGCGATTTCCATTTGAACTATTTTTGGTTTGACAGCGGCGGCGAAATTTACCTTTAAATTCTAGCTATATTTTTTAATAGCCTGAAAACTCAGATAAAAAGTTTTCTCTGAAGGAAATCTAGCTAGATCGATTTATCGTCTCCAAAACCACCTACATACTAAGTTTCACGGAAATTGCTGTCGCCGTTTCCGAGATCCTGAATATATAAAAATATACAAGAATTGCTCGTTTAAAGATATTAGAAGATAGAAGATATGTGTATTAAAAGGTTATAAAGAAGGAACTGTGGATTTATTAACATAAACTATTTATATGAATACTAGTTGTACTCCATGGTTTCTCTCGCCTTTAATTTTTCCCCGTTATTGCATTGGCTCTTGATTCTTACAGCGCACCATACGACCCGCCCGTACAATTGTCTTATACGCGCTTAGCATACCTAATCTGTGATCTACATTTTGTACGGTAATTGCTCCGCACCTAACAATCAAAGCATTGATGTTAGATATTATGACCTTCCTCAATAAATAAACTATAAATTGCAGTTGTCTATAGGCAACGATAACCATATGCCATCAGGTGGGCCGTATGCTTGTTTGCTGCTTTTTCACATAAAAAATGAGTTTTTCACGTCTAGCTTCCAGAGCTTAGGGCGTTATAAAAAAAAATCCTTATATCTGAAATCCTCGTCAATCTTTTTGGCCGCTCTGAAGGCCGCCTGTAAAACATATGTGTTTATACCCATATTTTTGTTCTTCGCGTCTATATTTAGAGCGGTCAAAAATATTGACCAGGGACTTATTATAAAAAAAAAAGGTTTTTACTGGAATTCTTGGGCCGTCATGTCTTACTACTAGTGCTATATACAATAATAAACTACATTGTAATGACCATATTTGAAGTTTCAGTGCTTTAGTATCAGATAATGTTTATTTAAATTACCTATACAATTTACCGTACCAGAGGTAACCGATTTTGGCAGGTCGGCATGATAACGAATATGCGTATTTCGAAAATTAGGAATTCTCGTATTGTATCACAAACTGAGTTAAAAAAATACTTAAGTACGTCGTATAATAGGAAAAAAATTGTAAAGATTATTACTTTATTTATATGCGACTTCTTACACGTGACATTCTTGAAAAACTGTATATCTATTCATGACGTAAATTGTCACGTAATTTTTAAAATTATTAGTATTTTCTAAAATTCAGGTAAATATACTCTAAGGTGTCTTCGATCGATTACAATTTATAACCCTCAAAAATATCAAGTACATAGATAGACACATTTCAATCTTAAAAGCAAACCATTGATCTAATCAGTTACTTCAAAGGGCATTCAGAAGATAATAAGCGCCGACTTGAACTCTGAGTCGTCACTTAAGTTAAAGCATTACTGAAATAAAAAATTCACGTCGAATTTTCGAAAGAGATTTCCATCAGAGCCGATACGGTGGCTAAACACAAAACCCCAAAGGTGGCGGCGCACACATACGTGAATAATTCACTCGCCACTCCATCATTCGTCCGCCGAGAATGGTTCGACAGCAATCTTCCATTTGGTAAGAAAATCGATACACGTCCTGGCCATATAAGCATTCCCGGGGAGGCAGACGGGGTGTCTTAAGGGGGAGTTAAGGTTTAGTCCCGAATATTGAATTTCCCTTGGGACAAACCCGTTTCGCTTTGTCCCTTCGGTCGGGGTCGTGTGGGCCGCGATGCCCGGGCGAGCTCGTCTATACACGTAGCTAACACATGCGTACGTGCGTAAGTGTTCGGATAATAACATTGCGAGGCCAGGCATACGTGACTTTCAGGGCGTTTGACGGGCCCTCCAGCTATATTCTCTATATATCTCGTATACATGTGTGTATTTAAGTGGGCGTTCTACTCTATACGTGATATAGAGGCCTCCGTTCAAAGCCTTTAAATTGGGTCTCTTTAAATAAAGCGCTGAAGGACGTACACGCCTTTCAGTCAAAGAGTATCCACATTTACTAGCTTGTATATTATTATTTTGTAGTAGGTAGCTATATATCGCACACGTATTAAAATAAACTTTAACTCCAATGCATATGATTCTTCAAAGGTTTTGTTATTATATATAACTAATGTACTTTATATATATAGTATATAGGCGGCATATCTAAATGTTAGTTAATGAAGATGGTTTACCTACATCCTTTTGCAATAAATCGTCACAAGGTGAAGGTGCATTTTTTTTTCGAACTGTCTATGCTGTTGGCCTTTCAAGGCCTTTACAGCTTCACCGGGCTACTAAGGCGAGCGCTTAAGACACTCAGCTGATTTTATTCAAGTAACAAACTCAAGGGTGCACGGCACACCTCGGCTTGGGCTGCTACCGAAGAAAACCCGATCTGACCTAGCTAAATTATTCTAAGCTATATGAATAGCTTAGAATAGTTTAGCTAGGTCATGTATGGACATGTATTCATTTGTGACACGAACGGTGTCATCGGCGGCGGCCTTTACGCTCGCCGGCTCCCTTCCCTGGGAGCTGGAAGCTGGGGTGCTCGCCGCCGTGTACGAATTCACGGCGGCGAAGAGGCGTAGTGGGGAGCCTCCGGCTCCCAGGGAGATAGAAATTAAAAGGCGGGAGTTGCGGGAGGGGGCTATAGTGAGGTGGATGCAGGACCTGTCGGACGCGCGCTTCGGGAGGCACACCGTCGACGCCGTCCGCCCGGTCCTGCGGGAGTGGATTGGGAGGAGATGGGGCTCCCTGTCGTTCAGGCTGGTGCAGGTGCTGACCGGACACGGTTGTTTTGGGTGGTACCTGCACCGGATCGCTCGCAGGGAGCCGACCGCCGCCTGCCATGAGTGCGGCGCTGAGGAAGATACCGCACAGCACACTCTCTCTGAGTGTGCTGCGTGGGAGGTGGAGCGCCGCATTCTGGCGACGGTGGTAGGAGCGGATTTATCGCTGCCGAGCGTGGTCTCGTCCATGCTCGGCAGCGAGCAGGCGTGGCGAGCAGTGGCCTCCTTTTGTGAGGAAGTCATCTCGCAAAAGGAGGCGGCGGAGAGGGTCCGCGAGGCGGACCCCCTGAGTGGCCGTCTTCGCCAACGGGGGACCGGCAGGAGGAGGCGGCGATTTTCTCAACTTCTCCTGCACCCATAGTCGGACCTGAGGGGATGTAGTCGGGGGGCTCATCCCTTCATTGCACAGGTCCGGCGGACGAGGGGGGGCAGCTGGCGTGTACTCAGCTGCCTCTCTATAGGGAGGAGCCCGGCGGCAACCTTCCACCGGGTGGACCGTTGGGGCGGCTTTTCAAGGGGAATAGCAGAGAACGATCCCTTGCCGCCCCAACGTCACGGTCTGTCGGTACACCGTGGGGTTTTAGTCCGTGCGAGCCGGACATAACCCATCCTCTCCCCCGGGAGGGTGGGCATCCATAAGGGATTTCCCCACGTAAAAAAAAAAAAAAAAAAAGTATTCATTTGTGAATCATGCAATTAAAAATTTCATGATTCAGAAACACACCATATATATCGGAATTAAAGTGAAGGTGTAGTTAATATACTTTTATAGAGTTCAACCTATAGTCATTATTATTGTTATCCGAAGATTTAAAAACGCGGAGAATATGCATAGAGTATCTATTTTATTATAAATGAACATGTCAAGAGATATTTGTTAATAGCAATAAATAATAATAATCATGTACAGAACCGCGAGCTAGACTAGTATTTAATAAATTATTTTTATTATTATAGGTAATTTAGGATTTCTTTACTTTATTTCCCTAAATCAGATAGATCTCTAGATCAGAAACTTTATAGATATAATTAATTTTACTGAGATGCATATCACATATTTCTATTAAAATAAATCTAAGAGTAATGCATTTCACTTTTCAATTTCTCTTTTATACATTTCACATTTCTATCGTCATTATAACAATAGTCTACAAAGTTTTTAAACGAATGCCTATTTCATAACTTAATAATAATTACTAAGCCTTTTACAATAGTCAAATTTCTTTAAGTATATGTTTGTGAATATAATTAATTTAAGCTTTTTTTAACCACAAAGCATTGTTTGAGATTAAACGTGTTACCAAATCCCTACTTCATTTTGAACAAACTTAGATCACGAAAGAAACCGTTCTGCGAATGAAATGTGCTATCAAAAAGGGATAAAGTTATATATTACAAGTCTGCCATTTATAATCTATCTAATACTTTTAAAAGAGCTATTCTTGTACTCGCATATTTCTATATTGTTATATATTCAGGATCTCGGAAACGGCGGCAGCTATTTCTGTGAAACTCAGTATCTATATAGGTGGTTTCGGGGATGATAAATCGATCTAGCTATATGTCATTCATAGAAAACTTTATATCTGAGTTTTCAGGCAATGAAAAAATATAGCTAGAATATAAAGGTAAATTTCGCCGCCGCTTTCAAAACAAAAATAGCTCAAATGGAAAATGGCAGCTTAGAAAATCCGTCTAACCCAAGTTGTAAAAAATTGGATGTTTATCTATTCGTTTATGGGGGTTATTTACTTGATACATTAATACTAGTGGTCGCTAGTAGTGGTGGTGGTGTAAGGCATGCAACATAAGTCATGTTAAAAATATTGAAAAGGCAATTGGAACCTAAGAGAAAAATGACGGATGTCAAAATGTCTTTTTTATCTACACGTGTCTATATGTTGTGTAAAAATTAAGCAGTAGTGTGAGTAATGTATATTTTAATTACTCTTATATGCTTGCAATGCATTTTATATTTTAATAAATAGCTTTCTGCATTTCTCGTCCATATAAACTTTAAATATGCCAAATTTCAAGTTAATCCGTTCGTGGAATTCGCTTAAAAAGGGTAGAAAGTTTAGGCTTCCCGTATTAATATATAAGATACTGATAGTTTAAATTCTAAAAGAATGCGATGTTTTCACTAGGATTGCCATTCCTATTAATATTCAAGAAATAGAAAGTTTGAATACACTACCTATACTACAAATACCTATTGCCAACGGTTGCTGACCAGTATGCTATAACAACAGTATGCTATCTAACGCTGTAAGCTTGAAACTAGTTTTCTTAATTACAACGTACTTTCATAAATTTCAGTAATGTATCTCGTACTAGAACACTTAAAAATTTAATATTGCATTGCAAATATAAGGGGTATTATAAAATTAAAAAAATATATTAACATACTCAAAAACTTTGTATAATATTTTTTTATTTGTAAAGTGTATGGTAAATGAGCGATACAACAATAAATAAGTCTAATACAACGGGAAGTTATATGGCATTCACCAATTATTATCTTGAACAATATTTTAAAAATGTGTTGTACATCTAAACATAAATGACAATTTGATTAATAAATATAATATATGTAACCCAATCTAATCTTGTATATAGTATAAAGAAAAGAATAATCATTTCTATCCGATGTGTATACAGGGTATAAATATTAACATATGATAAACTTAATATTAACTGTCAGTCCCCTAAGCAAATATAAACAGAGCTATTAATCTCTAAGGAGTTACTACGTGTATACTTGTTCTTAATCGAATGTTTACAGGCTGTAGACATCGCAGAAGTTTACCTTATTATGCAATTAAATTTTTTCCAAGATTTTACATTTATCCCAAAAAATTACCATCGTTTAAAAACCAAAACATAAAAAATTTAGAAATAGTTTGCTAAATTAATTGTAAAGATAGAATTATACGTTTTGTATTTTTTGGAGAAAAATAATTTAATCGGTTATATCAATTTAACCGCAAACTATCTCAAAAAGTTTTCAGTCAGTAGTAATGGAAATACTGAAATCTTAAATCACCACTATAAATGAATTTATAATATGGATTATTTAATATACTTAACTAGCATTTTATACGTTATTCTCAAGAAAACGAATAACAGTTCATTTATCTATAAATCAGTTCGTCAATTAGTTATTTTTTCTATCAGAAATCTCACTATAATTTAGTAATTTCCAAACTTAATTTTACAGATTATGAAAAGTAAGACATACAGAATATATAGATAAATTTGTTATTAGTTTGATCCGTTCTCATTCAAATTAAGGCAAATTATATTTTCCACCTTTTTCATAAAAAGTTCATATAAAATAATGAAGCTGATTGTGCCCATATATTTTATGATTCGCATACTCTGAAACACGAATTCGTAAATAAAATTGAAACATAAAACAAGCATACAAGATATGCGAAGTCTACCTTCAGGGAGGGAGAGCTACGTAGCTATTATAAATCTCTGTCACAATAAGATAGAGACAAATTCCTTAGCGCTCGCTACCCCGTGCGATCCGCTCCATTCTGGCTTTACAAAAACAAGGTCAAATTACAAGAGGCAGGGTCGGTGTATGAACACAATAATTCTTTAGTAAATTATAATTATCTCTTCTTGATTAAAACTTCTATAGGATATTAAAGGATGTGTAGGGGCACAATGTAGGCATGTAAAGCAGAGTGCATGGTAAGCAAATAATTATATGAGAGCGCGACGTATGAATGGCGAGCTAGTTACTGCGCGCTGGCCCGCACGAAAGATCGAGTAATGTAGGAACACAATGTAGGCATG
>JACEII010000029.1:472692-523910 GCA_014332785.1 Antheraea mylitta | reverse complement strand
TAACTGTACATGATAGATAAAGTTATGCAAAGAAATACAAATAAAATATGCTGTCCAATTCTCGGATTGGATTCGCCTCGGAGGGGACTTGTTAGAGCGTCGGGAGTCACGTTCTTTGAACACTCTTTGATGCTCACTCCTTGTTACCGACGTAACAACTGGCATTCTTCGAGTATTAAACCTTTAACCCTTTGTGTGCTTGCCAATGTGAAGTAGACCTTGCGTAAACGCGATAAGTGTTATGTGAGAGAGCACCGAAAAATATTTTATAGGCTAATATGCCTGCGAGATGGACGGTCTTTCGAATTGATGACAACATATATTAAATTTATGGTGGTGTACATAAAATATACTGTATTTAAAAATCATCATCATCACGATTGTATATAATTTATAAAATAATCACAGAAAATAAATACTTTCTATAGTTAATAAATTATTCTATGTATCTCCAAAGCAGCGCACAAATATAATTTTTGTACCTCATACCTCACTGAACCAAAAAAAGAGAGTTAACTAAGTAACCGCTGTTCTATAAAAACCATATTACAATACTTATCTTTGAAACAAATATGTTTGAACGATTTTTTAAAAATATGTATTATGATCAATTTTATGATATTATATAATTATGATACTAAAACGATAGCTTAACCAAGTACATGGGTGCTAGCTTCCATTCTAAAGAACCTTGTGCATTCTACAACATTTAGCTCCAGGATTAAGAATTCTTTATTCAGGATTATATAAATTTTACATTGTCAGCGGAAGATAACTCTAGAATCTACGTCACTACTAAACCGGTTTATTGTTGACGTAACTCTAGCTTAAGTCTAGCGGATATCGAACTATAGTTCGGTGAAGCTGTGAAGACCCTTTCAGGTCAACAGCGTTTTTATTTCGAAAAAAAAAAATAGCGGATACTGAAAATAACTGGAGTTGGTAAAAGATAAGTTATCAAAAAGTATTATATCTTTGACGTTTTGTGTTAAATGAATACAGTAAATCAATCCTTAATAACGAGAACACTTGTGCCCTTTGCAGAATTTCCGGTGACAAAGCCTGTGGAAGTTCTGCCTGCAGACGAGTTAGCGCTATTTACATTTCTTTCGTAATAGTTTACGTTTGTTTGTTAAAAGATGTCTACCTTAAACAACTTGCACAGGTACATAAGCTGTTAAAAAAAAGTCTTCAGGAGTCCTATTTTATGTTCACATTTCATAAAGGTGCATTTAGTACAAAATGAACAAGTCGTCTGCTTGCAATTTACTTATGCATATAGATAGTCGGTAAGAAATATAATATACATGAATTCTTAATTAAAATACATAAAAAATGTAAGCACATGTAACTTCAATGGCACACAGAATGATCATTCTTATAGACAGATCCAATAAAAACATACAAAACAGAAGACGAAAAATAAAGTAAAAAATTAAATGATTTTTTTTTTCGTTCTGACTACGCTATGACCCACCAAGGTCTTAACAGTTTCACGGGACTACGAAAATTCAAATTAAGTTATTAAATAAAGATGGTATTATAGTACAAAAAGATAATTTAAAAAGTGTGGTCAATTTCGATAATGTCTATTTATTGATTAGCGTTCTTTTTCCAAGCCACTTTTATGATTAGACTTTATCTAATGCTCTATCTTGTTGAGGTTAACATGTAAGAAACCACATTCACAATCATTTTATATCCAATTATTTCCATTTTGGGAACAAATATCCTAAATTAAAACCTCAACGACTTTTCCCCACCTGTGAGCGATGTTCCTGTAATTTTGTTTGGATAACCAAATCGTAGAATGCGTTTCAGACTAGCAGCCATGAGTTGTGCGCCGGAAGACATGTTACGCATTAATATCACAACTTTGTTGAACTCAATAAAATATCTGTAGAACCTAATATATTTCCTAATATTTAGTACATGTCATTCAGTATCTACAAACGTTTATACTAAAATATTATTATTTTGTTCGAACAGTTATAGAACTATGGTAATAATTTACTTATCCATATTTTGTTATTTATTTATTTTTATTTTTTTATTACTACATCAGAGTAATCAAATATAGGCGGTTGGCTTTCAAATTTTTAAGCAATCACTCTATACGATGAGATTTAAAATCTGTATATGAGACCTAGTCCTCCGCTAGATTTAGCGTGCTACCATTTTAAACTACATTTTTTAAATATATATCATAGGAGGCAAACGAACAGGTGGAACACCTGGTGCTAAATGATCACCATCGTCCATAGACACTAGCAACACCAGGGGAGTCGCAAGTGCGTTGCCAGACTGTGTTTGGTGGCAGGGGGAAGGAGGACGGTGAGAGTAGATGGGCGTCTAGCGCTATCACTGACCGAACGAAACGCAACAATGCAAGCAATGTTACTTCACGTTGGTGTTTCTGTGGACCGGGTGGTACTACCTCGGATGAGCCGACCCATTCATGCTGAAGCCAATACTTAATAGCTCCAGCGTGGCTCTACCGCCTATCTATCTATCTATCGTCAACTAATTGTAGTTTAAACGTCAAAAGCTACACTTCATAAAAAATCGTTTTTCTCAACATACGTTTCTTTGTTTTAAACTCAGAAGAAATAATGGCTTTACCGAGATGTTTCTACCTATTTATTTAATTTAAGAAGACAATGATGCGTTTACCGAGTTATTTATAAACTGACTCATCTAATACTAACTTTCTGTTAGTTGAGACATGAAGTATGTCGCCAAACCATGTTTTAACGTATTCAAACTACACTTAAAGGCTCATTTCTAGAAAACATTATTGCTAATATCCGTTTAATTTATTTTTATAATGTAACATGTAGGTATATAAAATTAATATAAAAAACCCTTCTGTTAATGATCGCCATTGGTTTTCAACTGTAATCTATTTAAAATCAGTATATAAAAGGATATAATTTATCACTTAAGACCTATCTATAGTTAGTCCATTTCACATCGATATTAAAATGCCGCTCTACAAATTACGCCATAAAACTTCCAATTTCCGATTCAATTTAAAAATATGTAATATACTGCGATGCGGAAAGAAATCAAAGGGAATTTCTACACACGGTAACGTCGGCCGGATATTGCTAAGTGGGTTATCTGGCAATCGCCAAGGGAAATTGTACGCCGTCAAATTATTATTATATATATTATTGGATTAATATTAATACAAGTATATTTATTTTGTATAATATCGGTGTTAATTGTTATAGAATTTGATTATTATATATTTACGAGTTCATTAAAATATGACACATTTTTTATAGTGTATAGGTTTTAGCGCTAGGCCACAAATTCACCTGATGTTAAATTACGATGTGATCCAATGATAAACATATTAAAGCTAAAGAAGTGAAGTGAAGATACTGGAAAACATTTATAGGTGCTTGAAAACAGGTACATTCAACAATTACGTGAGCAGATTTTTGTAATTTCTGGCCGCCCCTCCTCCTGGTCAGCAAAAGTAAGAAATATTCTTAACCCTCCTCCATAATGACGTAAACATTTATATAAGTACATTCAAATCTGCTTTAATTCAGTGAATAAATATTACTGACGTAATCACCATCCAGACTCCCTAACACCTAAGTCATCAAAAAAAAGCAAGTCAAGGACCATCCCTCCTCCCATT
This sequence comes from Antheraea mylitta, assembly GCA_014332785.1. NCBI lineage: Eukaryota > Metazoa > Arthropoda > Insecta > Lepidoptera > Saturniidae > Antheraea > Antheraea mylitta. The sequence goes on along the minus strand of JACEII010000029.1, from coordinate 520,255 downwards.
AATGATTACGTAATACTTGAATGATCCCTAATCAATTTAAAGGTAGTAAACCAGGCGGGGTTAAAAACAGCCCCACTACAATGTTATGGTCCCATCATGATATTGCTCTTTCTCAAAAGATCTAGCACATACGCAAAGTTTCGAACCAACGTGAATCGACGCTAACCATCATCGCTTCAAAAATGACATATGTTGTAAAACGATTATAAGTATTTAGTGGACATATAATAGATAAAAGTGTACACAAGATTCTATGTTTAAACCCTCCCGCTTTCCGAAATATTTCCTAGAAATTAATTCTACAATAATTCCCATCCCGCAAAATTCCTAGTAAACAGCGCTATAAAAGAACAATGATTCGAAGCTTAATGTAATCTAATGTAGCCATAAGTTTAGCGGTTAATAAAAAGCACGCTACTGAATATAAGTTCGTTCATTATGGACGATGAGGCATAGTCATCACGTAAACCAGAAGTAACAAGGAAATAAGGTGACCAAAAACTGTTGTCTTCGAAATGAATAGTGACACTACGACACTCAAAATTTATGTTACTAATGAAATACTTATACGCCAATTCCCTAAAAGTTCGTGGTGCTAACCTATACTCAGTAATCGGCTGAGTGCCTTAAGCGCTCGCCTTAGTAGTCCGGTGAAGCTGTTAAGACCTTGCTGGGTCAATAGCGTAGTCATTTCGAAAAAAAAAACCTATACTCAGTATCTACATTCTATAGACGAGCTAAACACGTATAATGCAGTTGTTACTCCTGTAATCTGCAACATATTTTCCAACTATTTTAACATTTACTCCTTACATCTTTATGACCATCAAATCTACGGAGTTCCTCTTAAGTATATTCTAACAAATAAAATCAAACTTTATTGTTGCAGATAGATGTGACAGCAACTTATCAAATCCAGAAAGAAGTAGTAAATAAATATCAAGCAAACGAGGGGACATCGGATCAAAAACCCAAAAACTTAACCGTTCGTCCAGCGTAACTTCAGAAATATCTATCTCCATATCATTACCATGATTATAAAAGATAATCTTTGTGTGCTGAAGCTTATAAGACAAATGCCTGAGGTTGTAGAGAGTCGCTTTGCCGTTGTTAAAGTTCATTCCCAGGAACACGGGTGTCATATATCTTAGATTGCAGTGTCTTAAGAATATTTTGGACCCAGTTATTAATCACATCATACACCTTATCTTATAAATCAAATTTGAAACTGTTAAACAAAAATCGTTTATTAAGTAAAAAATATTGACGAAAGAATTTGGTACATCGACAGAAATGGGAGAAAAGTGATGTTAGAATGATGAAAAATATTGAATTTCGTTTAAGTTCCGTTACGAGTTCATAGTGTAATTTAAATTGAGATTAATTTATGTATTACAGAATATTAAAAACCACAAAAATCCTTTATAAAATGTGATTTCAACCCACTAAATATATATACCCACCCACCCAACAAATACATGAAGAATTACAAGAGGGTATTAAAAAGAATTATAACATGTTAAAGAGTATTTCATTACCAAAGACGTACAACATTTTATGGTGATATTGGTAACATTATGTTTCAAGAATACCGGAGACCACCTAGCTAGATAGAGCTCGCAATCTTATATAAATAAAATGATATATCATTATGTACGCACCACACAAAAGCTGTTGCATAAATTTCTATAGTTTTTTCTATGTTAGTTTTGCTTACTATTATTATGGATAAGACAAAGATGGCCGATAATTTTGTCGACATCAAAGCAACCTAATATATATTAAGCGTCAGTACACGACGATATATTTTAGAAGTAACAGTATGAAAGAAACAATAATCATTAGCGGTATAGTACACAGTTTGAAAGGGAATCATTAATAACAATATAACTCCGTCACCTACATAATAAGTTGTACATAACGTACGAAGCACAATTACTGTTTAGCCCAGCCGTTCGCCACGACACGCGACGCGATGGTTCGGCTAAGCGCCGAATTTTCCCAGCAAAGCTTCCTCTACCACCCGCTTATAGGGGGTACCTAAACCGACCCCCTGAGCCCCCTCCTCACCCGGCTCACACGTCTATCCATTTGCCAGCTAGTTCCGAGCTAAATTAATTTCAAAGCTCCTTATGTTACGTGCCTTGCGGCTTTACCTCCCGTGTGTGTGTGCCGCGTACACCCACTCGCGGAAGGCTTATCCGAGTATATTTCAAGTATACGTGTATATACAAGTTTACGGATAACGTCTCGTTAAGCTCTGAATTAGACGCTATAAATTACTACTGAGCAAATATATGTCTTTGTTGATTTAGAATGACTGTATTGGGAGTTGTGTATATCTTCAGTGTCTTTCTTTCTTTCATTACAACAGAACTAATTTCGGCAGCTGAATATGCACTAGCTGACCTTTCGTGGAGTATCTATTTGGCCTGGCATCTATGCCAAGCTTGTACACATTGTATTTTTAAGTAGGTAACACTATATATAGGCTAACAGTGAAGGAAAACGTCGTGAAGAATCATAAATTTAAGAAATGTTGTTGTAGTACTAAATTGTGTAGGAAAACATACAACTGTGAAATTCTCGGAGCTTGAAATCAACAATACTTTATGGACTGTCATGCCAATTATACCCATACCTTCCTTCCTATGGCCCTGCAGAGGGTCTCTTATAGAATGATGTGACTACGATGATCCTAAAACGCGACAATCCAAAAGAGAATCACTGTGATGGATGTATCGAATGATGACGGTCTTGTAATACACTCGTACATACATCTTACTAGCCTGATTGATTACTTGATAGATCCTAGAACGCGATGCTATACTTATAGTGGATGTTAGAGCTGAATTCTCACAGAATTACTCACGTTTATTATGTAAAGAACTCACGTTCAAAATTTTTAGTCACGGATTTGAGGTAAAATTTCAAAGACGCAAAGATCAATTGTGATTTCATAATACCACTCCAATTAAAGTATGAAGGTACAACTTATGTCTAACTCATATTATGTAATTGCGTAGTTTCTGCTTCATAAATATTCACAATACTTTCAGAGTTCGTGGTAGCGCCTCTGTATTATTAACACATCTCTGTATAGAAATGTTATATTCATACGTTGTTATGTTTATCTTATATATTTAAATAGCCCTCCCAGTGATCCCCTAAATCTCCACATGTTCTCATAAATAAACTAAGAGAAATGTACTTACCTTGCGGATATTGCCCCGGTCTACAACTTATTTATCCATCCAAGTTCTATAGAAAAGTTATAATATACTCAATAGACAAATTCCTTTGATCATACAGTTAGTATCATCATCTATTTATCTGTCATTCACATTAAAGGTTTCGTTACAATTTTTCTTGAGTATTTCTCTGCTCAGCTGGACGGGAGGCAACATATTCTTCAAAGGCTTTTTTTTCGAAACTAACTACGCTATTGACCTAGCAAGGTCTTAACAGCTTCACCGAACTACTAAGGCGAGCGCTTAAGGCACTCAGCCGACTTTACCTGGGCAACTAGCTCAAGGGTGCACGGCACACCTCGGCTTAGCTGTTGCCTGTTACATGCAACTCGCGACCTATCTTAGCTAACCTAGCTAACTATTCATATATGTTTGAGTTGTTGAGACGCATATGTTACCAAGCATACACGCCTCAACAACCCCTCCATATATTTTTTATCGGAAAATTATGGTTTTTTCAGTTCGATAAGGGAAAAATAAAACCCTTCCACTTCCATGTGTAAGCGTGTAAGCGTGCACGTGTGTGGTGGTGATCGTGTAGTGTTGTAGCAGTGATATAAATTTTGTGTCACTATATCGCGCAAGTAGCTTACTCAAGGGTTCCCTGCCGAGGGATCGAACCTAGACTTGAGTCGCTACCGAGGGAGGCCTAATCTGGTGAATAGTATTTCTCTGCTGAAATACAGCACATCAGAAATTACATTTTATGTATAGAAGTTATACAATTACATTAGAATACATAGATTGAGTTTTTGGCGGGATCTTAGTCTGTCATGTAGTAGATTTTATATTTTATTCATAACCTTGTGTTATTTGACTCTATATTTTGTAAATTTGGTGGTGTTTTACGTAATATAGTTAGTTTATTGTGCACAAGTGGAATGAATGGAAAATAATACCACGAAGCATGAAATTCTGAAATGCCACAAAAACTCCCAGGAAGGTTCTAACAAGGGATCCACCATCTTGTTAGAATATTGAAATTTATTCACACGACGCTTGTAATATTATTGTATTATCCATTGAAAGAAAACATTGACACTGGCAAGTGCTTTTGCGGAGCCAAAACAAGAAAAAGAAGAAGAATACATAGATAGAATACATATTATAAAAAATTAATTAGATACATAGATCCTCCTTGGTTGTAATTTACTTTGCTTTTTTTTCCAAATGGAAACGCTGTTGACCTGGAAAGGTTTTTACAGCTTCACCGAACTATCGAGGCGAGCGCTGAAGGCACTCAGCCGATTTGGGATGTTTGGGTGACTAACTCAAGGATGCACGGCACACCTCGGCTTGGGCTGTCACTTTGTTGTAATTTACTATTTACCTTTACAATACAATAACGTATTAAGCCGTTCCTATAAAATAGGTCAAACGATGACACTTGCTTTTCTATAAAATGCAAGACCAATCTTCGTCAGTAAAAAGTATTGAATCAAGTAAAACTAATTAATCCGTAACGACCAAGAAGTAAACGCTACATCTTATAGGTATATAAAAAAGTTATCATAGCACGCGATTTCACAAACTATTAAAATTAATAATGGTCATTTTAAAAAAGAAGACACCAGAAATGACATTATTTAGAACACGTCAGATATAATTAACAAGTAATAAATCCTAAAATGTACTAAAAAATGAAAATAATTACATAGAAAATAAATCAAACAACGTTAAACAAAATACCGTTAATCCAAACAATATATTGTGTGACACAAAAACTCCGCATCCATTTACATATCCATCACATTCCTGACTGCCAGACTCTGCTCTTTATGCCAAACGTTACGATCAAAGAAATGTGCTGAGATTAATTTGAGCTCTCTCTGAAAACAATAAGGGACCGCACGATACAAAGGGTTCGCGACAAAGCCCTCCATTCTATAACTCTGCATGTGACTTCAAAACTTATTGTTTTAATTGTGTTTAAAACAAAGCTTCGGAATTAATTCGATGCATGATATTGTTTTTCATTTAAAAAAAATATAATAAAAATACGGCTTCATGCCTTATCTCGAGCAGAATAAGCAGAGAGATTTTCATATTATTTATAATTTCTACATAAGTATATAGGAAAAATTCTTACTACTCTTACTATACTAATTACTCTTATAGGAGGTAGAGCCACGCTGATGCTATAAATGTTTCAGCATGAATGGGTCGGCTCGTCTGGGGTAGTACCACCCTCTCACAAAAAACCAACGTGAAGTAACAATGCTTGTTTTTTTTTTTCGAACTGACTACTCTATTGACCCAGCAAGGTCTTAACAGCTTCACCGGACTACTAAGGCGAGCGCTTGCGGCACTCGGCCGATTTTATTTGGGCAACTAGCTCAGGGGTGCACGGCACACCTCGGCCTGGGCTGCTGCCCGACACGTGCAATTCGCGACCTATCTGAGGTAAGACCTAAGCTAACTATTCATACATATATGAGTTGTTGGAGCATATATGTGTACCAAGCATAGATACCTCAACAACTCCTATATATATTTCGTATCGGATAATTTTCCAAACTATTTCAGTTCGATAAGGGAAAGAAACAAAACCCTTCCACTTTCATGTGTAGGCGTGTATGCGTGCACGTGCGTGGTGGTGATATGCATATTGTTGTTGCAGTGATATAACATTTTGTGTCACTGTATCGCGCGAGCAGCGCACTCAAGGGCTCCACGTCGAGGAAACGGACCTAGGCTTCAGCCGCTGCCGAGGGGGGCCTAATCTGGTATTGCACTAATGCTTGCATTGTTGCGTTTCGTTCGGTCAGCGAAAGCGCTGGAGGCCCACCTTTCCTCCCTGTCCCCTCCCCTTTCCCCTCTCTAGTTGCGACTCCTATGATGTTACTGCTTTCTATGGACAGTGGTGCTCACATAAAATTAGATGACCCACCTGTTCGTTTGCGTCCTATAACAAAAAAAAAAACTAAATTTCAATCTAATTCGTACATAAAAGTAAAAACACAATCATAAAAATAATTCCTTATAACATAAAAGCAAAAAAGGCCTCTAAATTTAAAGAGAATTAGGTACCTATCCTTATCATATGAACTATTGTTTTTTTGTTTATTGTTGCTGAAATATTCATGTCAGTTTTTCAGTAGAAGAACCAACCAAAAGTAAATACTTAAAAATGGAGTAACGAAAAACTCGTCGCTATATCCAAACACGTAATTGTAAGATGAAAAAAAGTCAGATAAAAGTCATCTCCAACCAATCAAAATACGAATAAACAGTATTGAGAAGACATAAATAGGTATGGTATAGAAAAATGTGGCAATTTCTTTTTTCTGTGACTGGATTGCAATGCGGCTTTAAAAGTCTATCAGAGCGGAATATTCTGTTCACGATGGTAATCAGAGGGAGGTATTATACTTCATGGTTCAGATATCACAAGCATTGGTACTTCATGCAAGGTTTTTATTTTTATTTAATACTTTTTTTTGTGGCACATTGAATGCTCTAAAGCTTTTATATACCTAGCTTAGTCATTACGCTGACATAAGTTTATTATTTTATAACTGTTATACAGTTTAGGTATAATCTTTTTCTATGTCATTTCTTTATTTTTCGAAATGTAATCTGTAGATTGTAAAATTCAATTTTCTGTTATATAATAGACTGAAGACTATTTACACGGGAGTTTTTGCATAATTATTTTTCTTTTTGATATTCTTGTATTTTGTTATAGTGCTATATAATTATATTAAAATAGCTATAATTTTCACGTCTACTGTAGACAGTTTGGAGATTAAACAATTCTTAGGATAATCACATTTTTGTATAGCATCTTTAAAGTTTACTTGTTTGTCGAACCCAGATTTTTTTATCATAGCAGGCAAACCAATAGGTGGGCCACCTGATCCTAAGTGATCGCCGCTGTCCACAGACAACAGCAACACAAAGGGAGCCGTAAGTACATTGCCTGACAGTGTTTGGGAGAGGAGGTAGGGAGGGGAGAGGGAGAAAGAGGATGGGGAGAGAGACAATGAGGATGGGAAGAGAGGGGAAGGGGTTAGGGAGGGTAATGGACATGGACGTCTGGTGCTCTCACTGACCGAACAAAACGCAACAATACAAGCATTGGTACTTCACGTCCGTTTGCAGTGAGAGGGTACTAACCTGGACGAGCCGACCCATTTAAGCTGACACTAATAATAACTTAAGCGTGGCTCTACCACTACTGAATAACTATAAATAAAACAAATCTAAGATAATATAATATAATCTACCATATAGAAAATAAACAAAACATCTAGAAGCCTATATCAGGTCCAAAAATGTGATGACAAAAATTTATTTCACTACCATATAGTTATACTAAAATAAACATAAATCGTAATCCTATAGGGGTTAAAAAACCGTAAGACAATTGTCGTTTTCCTGGTTTCTCTAAGCTGCATGTCTCGAATCAAATCCAGATGAACTTGTATAATATTATATTGTTTATTTAATTCTTCGGCTGACTTTTTAAGACCCAGCCAAATCTTAAAATAACAGATCATGTTTTTAGTTCTACATTGTAAATTTCATAGTTTAGTAAAAAAAAATCGTAAAAATGAAATAGTACATTTTACATGAAAAATATGATTTTACAATACACCATTTGTTATTATTTTTAAAATTTTGTTATAAACCAGGTATTTTATTTAAGCTTATACTGCCAAGAATCTGCTGACCTGTGCTTCATGAGGTCAACATGCGTCTGCATGAAGCTTAAACCTTTACGGTGTTATTACAAAAAAGTATGATACGTATTAAATCTAGTGCTGTTCATTAATGTGGTGGATATGCCATACTCGCCACGCTTGGCAAGCGGGTTGGCGAGCGCAGTAGTTAGATAAGAGATCGCTGCTGCCCGACACTCTTACCGGGGAGTAGATGGATTAGTGAATGAGGTAAGGTTATGGTGGTTGTTGAGAGGAATGGTTTGTGGTGGACAGGGATTGTTCAAGGGAGGATACTACTACCTCGGATGGAACTGAAGGAGGCAGTAGTAGCTAGGGAAGCCGGGGACGCGTACCCGTATATCCTGGACTCAGTTTCCGGAGAGGCGACTGAGAAGAATACCCCTGACTTAACAGGCGGCACAGAGCCGTACGCTGTGGAGAACGTATGGTGAGGCCTTTGTCCAGCAGTGGACGACTATAGGCTGAGATGATGATGATGATGATGACGTATTAAATACTTGCTTTAAGAAGATTTCGAACCAAATGCACTGTGCTCGTCCGAGGCTAGATCGCACTATCCTTATTTCGCAAGTCTAACCTAACCTAATCAAAGCGAGACAAAAGAGCAAGATGGCGACCATTCAGCGAGCGCGGTGCATTTAAAACGTAACCTTTTTAAAGCAAGTATTCAGTACGTATTTAACTTTTTTGTTAAAATAAATTAGGTATTTTAATTATTTTTCGGATAATATGGCATAGTTTAAGACATCGCCCTTATATTTCTATTTATAAAGCCTCAAATGCTTGTAAGGTAGAGTTAAATATAATTTCTCCGCATCGATCGTATCTCAGGATCACATGAGTGAACGTGGCGTCTTGGAGGTGTTTAAGCTGATGAGTATTAGATAGAAGAGCGCTCGCAACACTTATCTAAGGAACTCTTATTAAATCCTCCTCGACTAATCCTTCAGAGCTTCTGTAAAGTTCGTTTACGGACAACAAAAAAACTTTAAAATATTAAAAAAATAAAAACGAAAAATATTTTAATTTTTATTGTTAAACAAGTTTTTCACGTGGTACAGGATATACATATATAACTATTACAACTATATGTTACTCCTGCTTTGTAGGTTAGTTTTTCACATTTTCAAATCCGTATAGGAATTTTCAAAATTATCTTAAAATTCTCTAGTTACACACATACAAAATTTTTGACATATTTTAATATAGGTATTTACGCACCACATATTTTACAAGAAAAAAAAAAACAATCTACTTTGTATAATCTGTTGTGTGTGTGCACATTTTTGACATTAACCGAAAAAAAGTTGTAAACTTTTTGTTCTGTCTATAGTTTAGAATATATACAGAGGTATTAGGTATTATAGAGGTAAGACAACAAGTTTATAAATACTTATAACTAGGTACCAAGGACTTGCATCTTCATTCATGTTACATTATAACATAAAACTTGATTTAAATAAAATACAGCGAAGTATCACCTGGTGACGAGTTATAGTAAAATACATAGCATAAAAACCGGTATGTGGTACATATGTGTCTCAGAATTAAAGGCGATCAGTCATTTTCTAACACAGTTATACGTGCGTCCATTTTTGTATATAAATTATCAAATAATAATATTAAACAAAAGCCTGACATTCTGTCCGTACAAGTAATTAGTGCGACCGTACTATATACACCTACGTATATAATGTAATTATGCACGTATGTACGTTCGTCTAAAATACCCGGAGAACAATTTGGAACTAGAGACGAAGTTGGAAACCGCAGTAGACGTCGGCCATCTTGCCGTAACCATGGCGACGACCGCGAATTGTCTGTATGTTACCTGAAAATGTAAATAACTTCACGCCGTTGTTTACGAGTGTAAGTTATATCTGATAGTTTCGTGCTTTGAAAAGCTGTCATTATGAAATCTGTAACAGTGACTATGTTAAGTTTAAATATTTAATAATGATTTACCTGACTCTGTAGTGGTAATAAAATATATCATATTTAGAGGAACGCAATAAAATGGGGAAAATTAATATGAAAATAGATTTGCTTCTGCAATATAAGCTTTTATATACGAAATACGTCGAATATAATTAATCAGTTAAATTAGCATTTTGGAATACAAAAACAAGAGGAAAAGAAATTGAGCCGTCACGGCAAACCTGACAGATGTGAGACATCGAAATTGTGTTATATAAGTTAGATGCCCAAAAGAAGAAAGCGCTTAAGAAAGTCAAAGCTACCACCGGTTCGGAAAACAACTCAGTCATCGAGAAGAACCGGCAAAAAACTCGATCTGGTTTATCTGTTCATGCTACATATTTTTACAAAGCATAAATAGTTACAAAGTTTTTAATGGATACACAGAGAGGAGCGTCATTTCCAGACATCTTCATTCATCAGAAATCTTATGTTTATACAGATAAGGTTGCAAATATTTTTGAATATTTCGTTAATAATGCATAGTTTGAGTTTTGTGTCGCCACGTCGCAAAGCCAAAATCAGGTTTACCCGCGCTTATAGATGTTTCACATCAAAAACAAGTTTTAATTCTATAGTTCGGTGAAGCTGTAAAGACCTTTCCAGGTCAACATGTTTTCATAAAAAAAAAAGTTGTAATTGTGAGGAATTATAGCCTAACATAATGAAAATTGAACATTGTTCTAAAGTCTTTTTATTCATAATGGGAGACACAATCAATGTATAATTTAATATTGTCTGCTTTCGCTGTCTAAGCAACCTGCATTCATCTGGGCATACTTTTCAATAAATTATAGATGAAACTATATGATGATACGTCTTGAGCATCAACCGATCATTATCAAGTTTTGCATACTTGTCACATATAGAAGAAAAGAAAGCTGTTCTCGAGATATACCTACGTCAAATCTCTATTAAACGCCAGGGAAACCTTACTACTATTTTTCAACATACGCATGTACCAACTGCTTAATTACCATAATATAAGCTATACTCGATTTGGTATCAAATAACTGTGTTTGACATTATGTATTCAACTAAGGTAAATAAGGCAAATCATTTAATTTATAAATTTCGAACACAGGTATACTGTAGTACATATAAAAGTGTAATATTCACGGTAAACTTCTACTTTAGAACTGCACCGTTCTCATAGTGAGATTCCTGTGTTCCTTGGCTACATAACAATTCGTTGGAGTATTTCAATATAAACCGTAGGCCGCCATTAGCAGGCGACTGAGGAGCGAGCCGGGCCGCGGGCACGAGATATGAGTAGCGCTCTACCCTTACCACAAGGCTGTATTACTATGGAGTGGAACTAATATTCCAAATATAACACGCTACTAAAAATCAGTAAAAGCCAAATAATTTTTATAACATTCCTTATAACCACAAAAATAAAATCATTAAATACTCGAGAGTCAATGTTTTAATTACCTATCCCAGCCTCATGAGTGAATTATTTCGTAAAGCTATACTAGAATTCAGTTCCAAAACCTATTGTTCTTTAGACTTAAAGAGAGCTATAGAGAAAATTTGAGCAAATTTAAGGATAGCACTAAGAAGGTTGCTCACCTGATATTAACATTCCTAAAATAGATCCTTATCAGTTACAATAATACAAATATTATACAAACAAAACTAATTTAATATGGCTTCAATGGCGAAATACTTAAGTTTCTGTTATATTTAATCATACGACTTCGTATATTAACCGTAAATTATATTTACTTAATATTAGGAATCTGACTTCGGACTAATACAACACAAGATAAACATATTTGCACATACATTAATGTAACGCATGAATAAGGAGTGAATCTTGGTTGTACACATGTTTTATGGGTTTTTGAAGGAGATAAAACGTTAAGTAAAGTATTTTGGTAGTAATACTACAATGATGTTATTACCTAACGCTTTATAAATTGCCAGCGAACGCTCGCAACTTCCTGCGCGTTCAATTAAAATACAAAACTTTATATCTATAGCTACGGTAACCTATAGCACACGAACTTTTTTTATAAAAAATACAAAAAGAGGTAAGTGTACCAATTTTCGTGATGGTCAAACGGCGTTAAAGTTTATCATTCTCAGTTACACGGATATGCATTTTTATATACCTAAAAGCTGACTCATTTGGTTTACTATACAAAAATAAATGGTGGCAAGGGGCAATTGGAATCTAATAAACAGTACCTGGGCGACCGAGCCTAGCTCGGTTCTTTAAAAAATATTTTTAAATTAAAATAAAACTGTTAGGTTTGCCTTATAAAATTAACATTTTTTTACAAAAAAAAAAAAAAAAAAAGATATCTCTTTTTTACTGTCACTGTCGCTCGGATTCGAACTGTGGTTACACGGATTTTCGAAGTAACCGATTTCCATCTGCGCTATTTCTGTTTTGACAGCGGCGGCGAATTTTATATTTATATTCTAGCTATATTTTTTCATTGCCTGAAAACTCAGTTAAAAAAGTTCTCTATGAATAAAATCTAGCTAGATCGATGTATCGTCCCCGAAACTACCTACATACTAAGTTTCACGGAAATAGATGACGCCTTTTCCGAGATCCTAAATATATACAAATATGAAAATATACAAGAATTGCTCGTTTAACAGTATTAGATTAGATATAGCAAAGAAGTGCAACAAATTCCGCATTGAATGTTCAGGGATTTTGACGTGATTCAACCTGAAATAACTATATTTCCATTATGTATATAGCTGTTGATAAAGACATAAATAAATTACATAGAACATTCGATCACATAGTATTTATTGATTCGAATTAGAAAGGTCTGATATTAATGATATCTATAAGTTATCAATTGTAAAAAAATATATGTCATCGTTCATTCTAATCTATTTTTTATATCATAGGAGGCAAAGCAAAAGATGGGCCACCTGATGTTAAGTGGTCACCACCGTCTATAGACACTTGCAACACCAGGGGAGTCGCAAGTGCGTTGCCAGCCTGTGTTGGGGGAGGGGGAAAGTGGAAGGGGGCAGGTGGGAGGGGAGGGGGAAGGTGAGGAGAGATGGGCTTACGGCGCTCTCACTGACCGAACGAAACGCAACAATATAGGGTGTAAGGGGTGTCGAATAACATCATAAGACTTGAGACACCCAAGCCAACCTCACCTGCACGTACTGCTGAATAACGAACGAGGCAATGGCGCAAGCGGGGTGGTAGGGTTTTACAGCCCGACTGGATCGCAACCACCATGTATATGGCGAAAAAGCCCGTAATAGTGATTCGCTTCTACGGGTCGCGTTTCGGGATCAGCCTGTGCATATCCAGCTTATTACAGGCCGGCATGATAGTGGCGACCGGCGATGGACAGTGTGTCAATCGATCGTCGCTATTATTTTTGGATTGTACTGTGCTTACCATCAGGCATAGTGCAGTCACTTTGCCGTGTTACAATAAAAAAAAATAAACATTGTTACATCACGTCGGTTTTCTATGAGAGGGTGGTCCTACCCAGGACGAGTCGACCCATTCAGGCTGAAGTCAGTAATAGCTTCAGCGTGGATCTGCCCCCTGATTTATATAGCATCTGTCAGACTTACACAAGAATTCATGGCACTATACCTACGTATAGAATACATAAAAAGAAAATACTTTTAAATATTGTGGAAATCATTTGCTCCAAACTTTAATTTCTTAAGGAATAAATATACACTATATATTTAATATTATCTAATGCTGTAGAGTTTGCTTCCATACGTTTATAGAACAGAGGACAGACAGACGTAGTGGTAAAGCACTCTTCATTTCGAATGCCTGTCCACGCGCCGCCTCCCGCGTTCCCTCTCGTGTATACGCCCTATCGAGATGTTACATCGGAGCTAAGAAACTACCGTAAGTATGGATGTGTAAACAATAATAATAGAATAAATATAGGTGTCCCTGTGCTAAGGTTCTACCCGACAAATATTATATGTTTAACCGCCCCAACGACCATCGATATATGGACGATATTAAATGCGAAGAATTCAGTGTTACTCTTACTAGATGTCGGTACTGCAAGGAAATTTATTGATAATAAACTTCATTGAAAATGTTATGGTTAACTGTTAGGTCTTTACCTATGAAATTACCGTTTTGTATGAATAAATTTAAACGAATTTTTTTCATGTATTTTGTATTTGTATTAATCGAAGTAATCACCCATGCAATCAATGCATTTTTGCCAGCGCAGTAGCAGTTTATTGATGCCCTTCTTAAAGAAATCAGCTGGACGGGTGGCAACAAATTCTTCAAAGACATTTTGTACTGCCTCTCGGGTATTGATTTTTTTTTACCGCCAAGGAGTTAACAAAATTCTGGAAAAAGTAGTAGTCTGTAGGCAAAAGGTCTGGTGAGTAGCGCGGATGACGGAGAACTTTCAGCCCCAGTTCTTGCAACTTGGAAACCGTCTGCTATGCAGTATGAGGTCGCGCATTGTCGTGCAGGAGCAGCGGAGACGAGTGATTGACCAATGCTAGTTGGAGATGTGCCAGCTTCTCCATCATTGTGTTCAGTTCTTCACAGTACACATCTGCAGTAATGCTCACCCTGTTTGGTTAGAAGCTGTGATGAATCACACCGGCGCTAGACCACCAATGACCATCAATTTTCTAGGAATAAGTTTTCGTTTAGGTGCTGAACCAGGATCTAACCAACTTGCTGAGCGTTTGCGGTTATGCTGTTGAGCAGTGCAAGGCACGTCTCGACGCGTACTTCGCGCTGGCGATCATTGAGTTCGTGGGGCACCCATTCGTCAAGCTTTTTTACCTTGCCAATTTGACGCAAATGGACCAATATTGTTTTGACGCTAACGTCAAAAGCTGCTGCTAATTCAGCCGTAGATTGTGTATCATCAGCTTCCACAATCGTCTTTAATCCGACATTGTCGACCAAAATCTTCAAACAACGCGAGGTTCATTTTTCAGGTCGAAATTCTCAGAACGGAAGCGAGCAAACAAATCACAGGTGGTGCGTTGGGTTGTAGTGTTAGCTCCGTAAACGACGTTGATGTTGCGTGCCGCTTGTGCCGCGTTGCTGCCACGACGGTACTCATCTTCCATAATTACTGGAATTTTTAACGTATCCATGATGACAAAAAAGATTGAAATGCGATGAAAATTTAAGACTAATCAATAAACAAATGACTACTTTTGGAAAAAGAACTCCATGTTTTTAAAATTAAATTAATTTGAAATTAGAATTTTTAGCCAAACCAAAAATTATTTTGATTTCGAATGGCCAGTACTGCAGAACGGCAATTTCATAGGTAAAGATCTATTATTACACATACTAATACAATGCGAATTTGTAAATAGGAAGAAACTAATAACTTTTCATGTTCATGTTATTTGTGAGTTAAAACTTCGCACAGTTACTAGTATTTTCGAACTAACTATGCCACTGCCCTTGCAAGGCATTGACAGCATCATCGGACTACAGTTGCTAGTAGTTCTTATGTGAAGGTTAATTACCATCATATAAGGTTAATTACATAGTGTCATTAATTTACAATAGATGGATTTCGAGTCTTATCAACAAATTAAAGTATTACACACGTTTGTAAGATCTTGTGTCGTATTTTTCAGGATTGAAACCTAAAGAAGGATTTTGGCCGTAAGACGTACTGGACGTGTTATTGCATGTTTTTATTAGAATAAAATAAAAAAGTGTCACTAATGAGAATAAAATACAGCCCAAAATAAATACAGACAAACGACACAATTCTCATAAAACATTTAACAGAATTTTACGTATTCAAAGCTGCCAGCAACAACTACTTTATTTTTACTTTATAGATTTTTGCATATGACCATAATCTCTTCAGATGTTACATGACAATGTACCCGAAAAAAAGAAGCTAAATTTAGAGAACTGTCTCGCAACTTTTTTTTTTATATCATATGAGGCAAACGAACAGGTGGGCCATTGTTGTTAAGTGATCACCACCGTCCATAAACACCAGAAACACCAGAGGAGTTGCAAGTGCGTTGCCAGCTTATGTTGTTAGGGAAGGGGCCAGGAAAGGAAGGGTGATTGGTAGGGAAGGAAGAGGAGGGAGGTTGGCCACCGGCGCTCTCACTGACCGATAGATACGCAACAATGCAATTGCTGTTACTGGTGTTTCTGTATGATGGTGGTACTACCCCCATTTAAGCTGAAACTAGTAATAGTTTCAGCGTGGCTCTACAGCTGCCGGAACATATCTGAGTCTTTGGGGTTCCTTGAGAAATTTGTTCAAAAAAAAATTGATATTGAAAAAACCTTTAACCTTTAAGTACTGACGTGGGTGTCTCATAGACGGTGAGTTAACAAAAATAAGCCTTATTTCGAAGATGTTAAAGATACCCCCGCGCCCTTCCGTGTACCTTTGGTATTGAATACGACGGTCAATCAGTCGAGTGCTCACTAGCGGCGCGACTACACGTTCGGCTGTGGACCTGCGTAGTGTCTCTCAGACGTAAGGTCAGTATTAATGGTGCGGGTCTGTCAGACGTCAGATCATTATTAGTGTGTATCTTCCTAAGTGTCTACAAGACGTAACGTCATTGTTTATTGTATTTTTTTAGATGGATCAACCAAGCACTTCAAATAATAGCCGCAAAAGAAAAAGAGTGGCTTGGGCTGCCAGTGAGGACTTCGAAAGTACTTTGCAATATTGGTTAGAAACGGAAATTGAGGGCGATTTTAGCGATGTTGACGATGATCAAGCAGACCCAGATTTCTTTATACAATCTGATCACGAAACGGAATCTGAGCAGTCAGAAGATGAACAAAATAAGGAAAATGAAAATCAGCTAGAAAACAGACCGACCAGCGTGTCTCCTCTCGACGCCAACCAAATTTCAGGACCTGCAACCGTAAGTTCGATTTCAATTTCATCGGGTAATCAGTATTATGGAAAAAATGTTTTCAAGTGGTCCTGTGAAGAACCAGTTACCAGATCGAGTCGTACAGCAAGTCATAACATTGTTGATATTCCTCGACAGCGGCCCAAAACATTTGTGGATTCGGAATCTCTATGGCTTGAGTTATTTGACACTACTATGATTGATAAGATTGTTACCTGTACTAATCAAAAATTATCAGAAGTCCGCACAAAGTATAAAAACCCAAATAAAATTGAACTAAGACCTATCGATCGTGAAGAAATGAAAGCTTTCCTGGGTTCACTATTTTATACCTCCGTCTTCAAATCAAATCACGAGAACACCAAAAGTATTTTTGCTACTGATGGTTCTGGACGTGAAATTTTTCGTTGCGTGATGTCTCAATTCCGATTTCTCACCCTCTTGAACTACATTCGTTTCGATGACAGTACTACTAAATCACAACGCCTTGAAACGGACACGTTGGCTGCAATTTCGGAAATTTTTCAACTGTTCATTGCCAATTGCAAGACGGCATATACTCCCGGAGCGTATCTATGTGTAGATGAAATGTTAGTTCCATTTAGAGGCAGATGCAAATTTATTATTTATATGCCCAAGAAGCCTGCCAAGTATGGCCTGAAGATTTTAGTTGTGTGTGATGCAAAAACTTTTTATGTATATAATGCATACATTTACCATGGAAAGGAGTCCGGTGGGCGAGGACTAGCCGAAACTGAGAGGAAGCTCGCCATACCAACTCAGTCTGTTTTGCGATTGTGTAAGGATTTTGTAAACACCAATCGAAATATTACAGCCGACAATTGGTTTAGCTCTATAGAATTGATAGAACAGTTGAAACATAGGGGACTGACATATCTTGGAACGCTGAAAAAAAATAAAAGGCATATCCCACCAGAATTCCAAGCATCTAAAACTCGCCAGCCTGAATCATCGTTACATGGTTTTACGAAAGACTTTACTATTGTTTCATACGTCCCTAAAAAGTCAAAAGCAGTGCTATTGATATCTTCAATGCACCACACAAAGCAATTGGATTCACTGTCAAAAAAGCCGGAAATAATATTAGATTACAATAAAACAAAAGGAGGAGTCGATGAAATTGACAAAAAATGTTCCAATTATTCATCAAATCGTAGAACCAGGCGTTGGCCACTTGCAGTTTTTTTCAGGGTATTGGATATGAGTGGAGTCAACGCCTACGTACTGTATAAGACCTGCGCTAATGTCCGTGATGTTACTAGAGCACAATTTCTTCAAAACCTTGCTTATAGTTTAGTTTTGCCACACTTGAAACGTCGAGTATACAATAACTGATTGCCGAGAGAATTGCGATTGACAATCCCACGCGTTCTAGGTCCAAATAAGCCTCCGAAACCTGAAACAGTACCCTCTGAAAGTACAGAAGCAGCGAGAAAAACATGCAAAATCTGCCCATCAAGACTGAAAAGACGTACTAAGTACAATTGCATTGAATGCAGCAAGCCTATTTGTCTCGGCTGTTCGAAAACAATATGCGTGGACTGTGTAGACAAGTAATTTGTTCCAAAATATTATTGTGATTTGCGAAGCAATCTTTACCTAAGCAATATTATAATTTAGACTAATGTTTTAATTATTAGAAATTTGCCAAAAAATATCCAAATGATTCTATTGTAGCTAAGATTATAATATATATTTTTTAGGTGAGCGAAATATAGGTTATTTAATTTGTAACTAATAAAGACGAATTTCATATGAACGTATCGTTTTTTTTTTACACTTCCTTAATAGAATAATAATAAACGGATAATAATACAAGTAAATAATGGGCAAATTTGTAAAAATTAAAGATGTTTATCGATTTGTTCTTGAGCCGTCTGAGATACGTCACGTCACCATTTACGATATGACTAAACCACGTCAGTACTTAAAGGTTAATAACATGCTTTGATTTTTCACGATGTTTTCCTGCACCAAGACATGATAGCATTAGTTTATAATGAAGATTTTTACAAGTAACAAACTCACTTGCCGCATCTATTTTCCATTATTTTCGTACTTCACACACGCATGCCCTTCGCTCCTTGGCAAGTGATGAAAGGACGTGTGATGCGTACCCTTATATTGTGGTTGTCTTCCAACGGGCAGGGAGGTATAAAGGGAGGTGGTTCCTACCACCTGTGTTAGTGAAATGATGTAACTTAAAATAGAGACGTAATGGATAGTGACTCAAAATGCCTGTTTATAAAATGTTAGTATAAAATTTCTGGACTTTAAAGACGTTTCTATTTAGACGCAAATTTTAAAGTTGCTATTGGTATAAATACCTATAAGGTACTAGCTTTTGCTCACGGCTTCACGCGCTTTCATGTAAATATTACCTCGGGAACAATACTTTTATCTCAACAAAAGGCCCTTGTACTCTTTTCTGTACTAGTAACAACGTGTTTGGAAAACTTTTTTATTTATTAATTTTTAATAAAAGGTAATTAAGACGTGAAACTGTAATATCAATAAATAAACACACACACATATATACACCCTCCGTTTATAATATTAGTAAGAGCCAGTAAGTATTATTTTTATAGATTTTAATATACCAAAATATTATTTAAATTGAATCTTGAAATGAAATAACAGTTAAATGAAAGCAAATTTAATGTGCTGTAAATAGTAATTAACAAAGATTTGCTTCTGGATACTGTTTTTAATAGGAACACGTGCAAAATATATATTCATATTCGTAATATATATACTCAAATAATATTTTTTAATGTCACTCACCAGTCCTTGTAATAAACGTAGAGAAATAACTAAACCATTACATATTCTTGAGTGAATTTGAGATGACATCCTTAATCGTAATTTACTATTTCGCGCCACCTCGAACGCACGATATCAGGACGAAGTTTTGACTGAATCTTTTCTGACTGAACTGAAATTTTTGTGACTTCAAATTAAATTATAAGCAGATATACTTTTCACTCAGTTAAGAACCAAAGTTAATTCTCAGACTTGCATAACACACCGACAAATGATTAGTGAATGATTTTTATATCAAAACTAGCTAATATATCTAAATAAATCAATAGGTAAATAAAAAACAGTTTAATACCTCTTTTTTCCCCTATTTGTTGACTAAGTTTCTTTATTTTAGTAGGTATTGCTATTGATTAGCGTTAGTGTTATTATTTAAAAGATTTGGAAAAAGTATCTATTTTCTTATCATCGATGAGTCAGAGCCTTTATTCATGAGTTTCTATACGACATACCTCTCAATCTTTAAGTCTTTTATCAGCAATATTTGTATACTCTTTAGTAAAAAAAATTAGTAATATTGAATCTATACTAATATTATAAAGAGATAAAGTTTGTGTGTATGTGACGTTGTAGGGGATAATCTCAGGAACTACTGGTCCGATTTGAAAAATTCTTTCAATGTTATATAGCCCTATTATTGAGGATAGTTATAAGCTATATATCATCACGCCAAGATTAATAGGATTAAAGCACCAATGAAAAAAAAGAATGTGGTGTCATGGGACACCAGGTAGGAACGAAGTTCCTTCGGCTAAAGTAGAATCGACACAATTTGCAAAATAAAAATCGTGCTCAATTTTATGTAATCGTAATTCAAATTATCGATTAAAATAACAAAATATGTCTCTTTATTTTTGTTTGACAACATAAAATTACATAGAAATAGAAATAATTTCAAAAAAGGAGAAAGAGAAAGCTATTATACACTACTCGCTTGTGTATACGACTGTCGCGCCTTCGCACGTCTTTATTCCACGCACTTTTCGTTACGGTTTTACTATCACATTTTTTTCAGTTCGGTTGCGCAGCAAAATCCCTATCTCCTCCAAGCCTACCGTAATGAACTTCGTTCCAAAAATGTTTAAAGATCGGGATTTTTTCCTCTTGAGAGCTTCCGCTGCGTGTTAGTTAACCCAAATTAACTATTAAACGTGAACGAAGTCGCGGGCAAAGGCTAGTTTGAAATAAATCATAATTTATGGTCGAATTTTGACCAAAAGCTATAATAATGTTCTGGTGTTATCATGCCTCGTGATATTTTCTTTTAACGAAAGTCCGTTTATGAACATAGTGCAACTCGACCAATGAGCAAGTTGTCTTTTAAATATCGCTTCAAAATCCTATTTAAACTAGCTTTGTAACTTATGATACAGCTAACATAAAAAAATATGTCATTAAAAAATTACCATAGAAGAACTCTTGTTTATATCAGGAATTAGCTTGTGATCAAAAGAGGCAGTAAATTAAGATTTTATGACGATATAATGTGGAATTTATATATGTAAATTTCCTTATTATTTTATTTCCTTTCTTCATTCTCATCCTTTCAAAAACTAATCATAAGAAGCTGCACAAGAGATCGACTGTCTAATATTAAATATAGAATCCACGTAATATATCAAAGGTAATCCGTTTAAGTTTAAGGGGCACTATATATCATGCGATGTCAGTATATACCTCACCCCACTGTGTTTGGCCGCCTAAGCACGGTGCTTCTATAACGCATGTTTAGACGTATGGTGCAATATAAAGGAAAATCAACGTTTTTCTTTTGATATTCTGTTTGGTCTGGAATGACTTGTGAAGTATTAAAGAATCTTTTGTATATTTTGACCTTTTTATTCAGCAAGGCTATATACCATTTACGATGCCTGGTACTAGAGTAATTACAAAACAAAATGTAGGTTATACAGTACACTAAATCAGAATGAAATATTATAACATGCGGGCAATATGGCGCGGCGTGGCTTTTTCTAGGCTGAAAGGTAGTATCTGATCACTCACCAAGAACCAGCCATTACCGAAAGGGTCGAACTATAAACATTTTTTTTATATCATAGGAGGCAAACGAACAGGTGGGTCACCTGGTGTTAAGTGATCACCACTGTCCATAGACACCAGCAACACCAAGGGAGTCGCAGGAGCGTTGCCAGCATGTAATTGGAAGGACGGGAAAGAGGGGAAATGGGTATGCGGTCTCCTCACTGACCGAACGAAACGCAACAATGCAAGCACTGTTACTTCACGTCGGTTTCCTGTGAAAGGGTAGTACTACTCCAGACGATCCGACCCATTCATGCTGAAACATGGCTCTATCACCTAAAAATTACCTACATCAAACGAAACCGTGTCCAAGTACGCCACCATTAAAAATTAAAAAGGAAACAATGAAGCCGTCATGAAAGTAAGTCGCTTATTACTTGTACTACAATTACTTGTTCGTCAACTAAGCAGGGAGGTGTTTCGAAGGGAGTAAGGAGGGAGCATGTTCCTATTTGAAGGCACACGTCTCAAAGAGGAATCCTGTACAGGACCGGGCTATGAAATTTCTGGAAACGATCCGATAGTATACTGGAGTGTCTTTTATGTGATAATAAGTACAACTTTAAATTAAGCTAGCCGATTGCCATCTGTTTGTTTGGGCAAGAAGAAATGACCAAGGGTCAATCATGTATAGAAAATAAGTAGGTATCCAATACAATTAATATAGAATGCAATTAAATTATAAAGACTGTTACCAGTAGTAGAAACTCAAAACAATAAAATAACTGTTATTTTTTTAATTTTTAAATGAATTTTATAAATTTCATAAGTTGTCAATGGAAATTATTAACATTAATCTAGTTGGCACACGTTTTATTGGTTCATAAAAATATGGTGTGCTCTACAAGCTACAAAGTGTCAATGTTATATGTACACAGGCCGCTATACTTCAGTATAAATATGAAAGACAGTACGGAAACTACGTACAAACGCTCGAAAACGGCACACTCATACAAGCATGTGCATCGACAAGATATTTTAAAACGTTCTCTATCGACAGCACTGCGAAAACCGCTTAGAAGTCTCGTCGATGCGCATATATGCGTGAGTGTGCCTGTACGAGCGATTGTAGATAGTTTCCGTACTGTCTCTCATATCTATACTGTGGCTATACTACGCGTCGCCAGCAGTCAAGCGTAATATATCGCTAGCATGTCGAGGTTATCGGTGATGCAATCTCATACATTTTTCTCTTATGAAATATCGCTCAAAGAACGCTGTAAGTTTTTGTTTTACTTTAAAAATTCGCATCGGAAGATTATAATCCTATGTCGATACAGTCAGTAATTTGGTTGTATTAAGCCTCAACGGAAATATATATTAATATATATACATTTGACAACTACATATATTAATAAAGAAAACAAAAAACCCGACTGAAAAATCTATATTTTTTCACAGTGATATCTATGAAAACACAGATAAAACCAATCCAAGGAGACCACTCACGTTAAAAATAGATATACCGAGACACTCAGAGAAACAGTAATCACCGTTTGCTTTATCAGTAAATAAAAATATTCCAAGAACGCGTACACATTTCTGATAATATCACTTTACAATACTTTCAATTACTGAAATGATTCTCAGGATCGATTCTATAGCTCAGATTACCTCCTAGAAATAAATATAACCAACCTGTTTATAATATATAGTATACATGAAGGTTTATCAACATAATATCATATTAATGTCGTAGAGAGCTCCAGTACCCAGTAATGGAATCCTTCAATACGTCATTAGACTGTACCATGCATAGATAATTACACGGAGTTGATTTAATTAATTAGCAGTATACGCTATACAAATTGGTTGCTATTAGACGTTGCTTGATATTGGAATACCCTATTTCAAACAATATTATATGCTATTGGTGTTTATAGTATACACATATATACGTATAAAACAAAATGTATTGTCTATTGTTTGCCTTTTCCTAATTATAATTTCTATTTTATATTGCCTTACTATGAAATAAGACATAATTTTTTTTTTCGAACTGACGACTTTTTTGGTCTGAAATATCTTCACGGATTTACCAGACTAAGAAAAGCGTTTAATACACTTCGCCGCTTGGCAACAAGCTCAAGGGTGCCAAGAACCTCACATTGAGCTGTTGCCTTGTATAACATCAAAGATTATATCACAAAAAATAATAAGATCTTTGTAATAAAGGTTTTTCACAACACTATTTTTTTCATTATATAGTTCCTATACAAATGAGCATCTTCAGGTGAACCAATGATATAATATTTGACGTTTAGTTTGTAGTACTAGTTGGTTATACTAGGTCCAGTAGTAGGAAGAATGGAACTGGAGAATGAATTGACACATCAATCTTTCGCCGGGCTTTGGGAAAAAGTAACAGAGTTCTTTTTAACTCAACCCTTCTAACTTTTTCTCTATTGAACTCATTTAAATCTCTCGTCGCGACCCCTATTTTGCCTGCGATGCACCTTGTTGCAAATTAAAGATTCAACCCTGTAAAAAAAATGTGACCCCAAAGAGTCGTGGGTAAAAATGTTTTATCTATTTTAGTGTTCCCTAAAAATAATGAGAAAACGGTCTGTCTTTCTTTGGTTTTCTTTTCACAAACAAGAGATAATTTATAGATTTTTATAAGTACTTGCAAATGATTATTATAATATTTTATAATTATAATGAAATTAGTACTGATTTGTGTACGAAATTTAAATATTTTTTAAAATATAAAAGTATTCAGAAACTAACTGATTAATTAAAAACGAATAACATTGCACCAAAAACTCAAACATTTTTAAATTTTATTAGTCGATATAAAAAAGTAACATGATATAAAAATTCATTCATTCATTCAAAAATTTACATAAGCAAAATTATTGCTACTGATCATTAAAAAACTAGTACCATAAAATTAAAAACCGATACATCTTCAAAATATAAAATTTAGAGATTAATATAAAAATACGTAGTTTGATATTATTCATGATTTAACGCAAGTTAACAATGAATATTGAATATTAAAATTATATACGGAACACTAACTTAGTAAGCTCGATTTGACTATTGTGAACTTTTTCAAAACACATTATTGAAATGAGACACCGGGTACGCATAAAAATTGGTCTTTTTATGAACGGTGAAAGGGTTAGACACCGTCAGGGTATCTATAGAATATTTTTTTTTATTTTATATGCATGTCATAAAGAGATAACCCTCGCTTGCGGTTCGGGACGGTTCGTTATTTCGGTGTTAAAGTTAAATTTACGTGTGCAATCTTATGATTATAATATTGTGAGTAAACATTTTTTTCAAATGATTCGAGTTATATTCAATCATGCAATAGAAAAATCATTTAATTAAATACAAAATAAAAAGATCGGATAGTGTACCTATATCATAGAGTTTCAGGGTTTTCAGTAAAAATTGAAGCTCCAACTTCACGTCGTAAATACATACTGCTTAGCTACTTTATGTATATTTATATAAAAGAATAATTACTTCTGTGAATCTATGGAGACAGATACCAGCCCGCGTTGTTTTGTGTTAGAAAGGAAGAAATGGGATGAGGTTAATCAAATCTTAATATAATCCATTTTCATGGAATTATGTACAATTTAAATAAACGTTACTGTACAATGAATAGGCAATGAAGATTATTTATTTATTTGGAAATTCAACAGTTTACATTGGTTTTTATATAATAACTTATAATATGTAATAATTACAGCCAAAATAGAATTTTTCTAAAATAATAAAGTGATTGATACTTAGTAATGATAGCTATATAAATAAAACAAAAAACATATATCCCGTACTGGCCTTAAAACTATATGTGAGTGCGTGTGTTGCGAACTTAGTTGGATGTATATGCCTGTTGGGTGTTCGAATGAGGGATTGTGTGTGAGTGAGCGTATGTATGCGCGTGTTTGCTATTCTTGTGCGTTCATATTTACGTGCTTATACCTTTTTAAATATTGTTGTTCACATAATAGCGCGATCTAATTTTATAATTTCACCTTTAAATATAATCCGTGAATAACGAAATATGTCTATCATATATATATCATTATAGGTTCTAGCAATGCGAAATAGTACTGAATTTTGTGCATAATTGGGTTGAGCATGTGGGACTGCAAGCAGCGGTGCTTTTCTTGTGCAGTATGTTGGCACTCGTAGTGATATAGAACCCAAAAGATCGGAACAATCAATATAACCCGATAGTATAGCATGCAAAAACATCATGTCATGCTGTCGACGCCTAACTTCTAAAGAGTCTAAATGGAAATAGCTACATAAGTCACCGTAGTTTGTAAATTGTTTAAAATCTTTGTAGCATAAGAATTTGACAAAATTTGTTTGGATGGCTTCAATGCTATCTATATGTTTATTATATTGAGGTAACCATATCGCTGAAGCATATTCAAGAATACTCCTTACGTACGCAAAGTACATGACAATACATTCTTGAATGGTTCGCATATGCGTTTTATGAGACCTAATTATTTATATGCTTTACTAACAATTACACTATATGATCATTCATAGATCGCTTATGATCAAAAATAACACCCAAGTCTCTTACCTTGTCAACTTTTTTAATAGGAATATTATTTATTTATTACTGAAAGTTAATAGTTTTTAATTTACGTGAAAAGCTGATAGTTACACACTTATCGACATTAACTGTAATTTTGTTCTTTTTGTAATAATTCTCAAGAGTAATAATATCACGTTGAATATTTATACAGTTAGTTTCTGATTTAACTTTTAAGTAAATTTTCTTATCGTCTGCAAACATTATACATTCTAAGTATTTAAAACAATTTCCAAAGTCGAATAGGTAAGCATTATATAGTAGTGGACCTAGAATTGATCCTTGTGGAACTCCAGAAGGTATTTTAATAAAATCACTACGAGAACCACCCACTACTACAGCTTGCATCCTGTTTGTAATATAAGACTGAAACCATCTGTGCAAGTTACCACTTATACCAAGAAAATAAAGTTTTTGCATCAAAATAATATGATCCACATGATCAAACGCTTTCACGAAATCAGTATATATAACATCAACTTGCTGTTTATTATCCATACTAGTTAGTACAGTCTGTGAACACAGATAGATTAGTAATCGTGGATCGCTTTTTCATAAATCCATCCTGCTGAGTTGGTATTGATTTAAAATCTAGAGGACTAACATATTTATAAATTATTTTTTCAAAAATTTTGCCTAATGTGTTTAAAATAGATATAGGTCTATAATTTTGAATTTCCAGTTTAGTTCCACTTTTATGTATTGGTACTATAAGGGCTGCCTTCCATTTTGTAGGAAAACCACAATATTTATTAAGTGAAAGGTTAAATAAATAAGTTATTGGTTTTGATAGATTTTCTGCACAATTTTTAAAAAGAAGAGGTGGTATATTATCACTTCCAGGATCTTTGTTGGTTATAAGAGATTTTACAATTTTACATACACTTTCTTCTTTAAACTCTAAGTTATCCATCCCATCTGATGTTACTATGTTTGATGAAAAATCTTCGTTATCCAAGAGTGAATTAGAATTTGTGAAAACACTTTCGAAAAAATTGTTAAAACCATTGCAAATTTCATGTTCAGAGGTATACTCTTTTTCACCTAAGGTTAACCTGTTAGGATACCCTGAACTATGAGTTTGCAATGATTTCAAATAAGACCATAGTTGTTTTGGATTAGAGCGAATTAGTTGTTGCATGTGAGACAGATAATGATCGTGACGTTGTTTTTGGACAACTTTGTCTAGCGCGTAAAATTGAGAACTCATCATAGTCACGTGGGTTACTGTATTTTTTCCATTCCTTGTGTGCTTTTAATTTGTCCTTTATTATATGTATTAATGATTTGGAATACCATACTGGAAAAGCTCTTGAATCAGATTTTATAGTAAAGGATACACAACTGCTTATTATTTTATTCAGTTCTCCATAAAAAATACTCAAAGCTTCATCCATTGACTTTGAGAGATTAATATTTTGCCAGTTATGTAATTTAAGCAAGCTATTTATTTTTCCATAATCTGCTTTCCGAAAATTGTATATTTTTAGTGGACTAAGACGCAAAGGAGGTAATAATAAATCTGACACATTTATATATAAACATGGAAGATAAACATCCTCTTTAATTAATTGAAAGTTGATTCCGTTAACAACAATTGCTGTGTCGCTAAAAATCAAATCTAAAGTGTTGCCGCTAACATTTTTATACATATTATTATACTGCTCGAGTCCTGCTATGTTACATGTCTCAATAAAATTCCGGGTGACGCTTTGCAAATCTACAAGACCTTGTTTAAGTACTATAGGACCCTCAGACGTCCAATTTATATTAGCGAGGTTGAAATCACCAGCAATTATATAATGGTCCTTCGGACATTCAATGAAAATGTTTGTTAATTTTGCAGTAACGACCTCTAGTCTAAAAGTTTGGAGAGAATCGGTGGAATATATCAAATTATCAATAATAGGTGAAATTATGCTAGTAAAAAGAAACATGTTTAAAAAAATATACTTTAAAAACAAGAAAGAATCGCTGTAGATTAAAAATATTTCCCAAAAACTGATCGCGAGTGATTTAGGAAATATAACCGAATACGATGCCTGTTTTTGAATCTCCGTTCTATTTGAAAACACTAAATTACTGTAAGAATTTTCATCGGATTTCGACTGGTGGCTCGAGCGCGGCTTACGACAACCTATGAAGCTTATAAAAACTTCTATATTCTATAAAAAAATTCTATATTCTATAAAGGCTATGAAGAAAATAAAAACCTAAAAAAATGTTTTTCTTTGTTATAGCGTACCAATTTTTGAAACTACTGGTCATATTTAAAACATTCTTATTGCGTTCTATGGTATATTCATTGAGGAAGATTATAGACTACCTGAAATCAGGCTATTCGCCTTAGGAGCATATCTAGATGGCTTAGCTTAGGTTAGCTCAGATAGGTCGCGATTTTTGCACATATCAGACGACAGCCCAAGCAGAGGTGTGCCGTGCACCCTTGAGTTAGTCGCCCAAACATCCCAAATCGGCTGAGTGGCTTCAGTGCTCGCCTCAGTAGTTCGGTGAAGCTGTAAAGACCTTTCTAGGTCAACTGCGTTTTCATTTCGAAAAAAAAAAAGCCTTAGGAGCAAGGTAGTTTACATTGTGTAGGTCAGAAAGTACGTTGAGCTAAAGCGAGGTAATATTATGGTCTGCCTATATCCACAGTTCACTCCTATATACGTGCACATATACACAGACAGGAACATATATGGTGGAAGGGTTTTATTTTGTTCACTTATTTTCGAATTAAGATAGTTTAGATTAGCCTACTTATCAGATACGTAACACATGTTGGAACTCATGAGGCATCATGCCGGTACAGTTTGTTTCATGAATCCATATTTTTTTATATCATAGGAGGCAAACGAAGAGGCTGGTCACCTGATATTGAAGAACCACCACCGTCCATAGACACTAGCAACACTAGGGGTGTCGTAAGTGTGTTGCCAGCCTGTGTTTGGGAGGAATGAGGAAAGGGGAGGGAGGAGAAGACAGGCGAGGGGAAAGGAGATTGGTTTTTGGCGCTCTCACTGACCGAACGAAACGCAATAATGCAAGCACTGTTACTTCACGTCAGTTTTCTGTGAGAGGGTGGTACTACCCCAAGCGAGCCAGCCTATTCATACTGAAATCAATAATAGCTTCAGCGTGTCTATACCACCTACAAAAATATTGTATAAATAAACAGCTTAATTTAGCTTATACAGATTCGCGTTGTTGCATCCAAGGCACACACAAAAGCCAAGCTTCAGTCACTTTGCACCTTTGCGCTTGTTGCCAAGCGGCGAAGTGCCCAAAGCGCTTGCTTTAGTGGTTCGGTAATGCTGTGAAAGCCCGTCAGGCAATTGCGAGTCCGAAAAAACGGCCTGCCGTTAAGCGTCGCGAACAGCGCAGAGGACAGAAAGACATTGAATGCAAGAGAAACCGCAGTAGTAAGTACTAATATATTTTTGTTGTACCGTCATCTAGATTCTAGAGAATAGGAAATCAAAGTAATAGGTATATTTACATAATGGTATTCTAATCCTAACTTAATCTAAATATAAATAGGTGGAGAGAAGAAAGTTAAGTACATTTTCTTCCTCTGTTTTTCAACCAATTTTCTCTATTCTTTTTTTAGTTTGGTAGCTATAATCTTTAGTCTTATCAATAAAATTTTTGGGAAAGAAATGATTTTTTCCTTAACACAGAAACTTCTTCGAATCTCGACTATTAGACGATCATTAATATATCTAAATGAGAAAGAGTGTTTGTCTATTTATTTTACGCACATTAACTACTCTTTTTTATGCCAGAAGGCAGCACACAGGCAGACAGCCCATCTGATGGTAAATGGTTACCGTCGTCTATCACTGTTGTGTTGCCGACCTTTAAGAGCGCGTTTCAATCCTTTCAAGAGATCATCGTAAAATCTGGCATATCTACCAGTTGTCCAAAGTAGAGACAAGGACAACGGTGATCATTCATCCAAAAAAGGTACTGTTACATAAGGATAGTTGAAATATACATTTACGCGAACGAAGCCGCGTGCAAAAGCTAGTAAACGGATTCATAAATGACACATTGTAGAATATAACAGTATATAATTTATGATACTTCAACACTCACCCTTTAATTGATTCGATTTAAAACGCAGATAGATACCCTTAAAAAGATAACGTCAACAATTCCACACTTATCACCTTTGAGTTGTATATTTTTCAATTTGATACTGGAGTCTGAGTGCTTTATTTGGTGTGATAAGCATCGTTCCCAATTCCATCTGACATCATTATATTCGAGAGCTCCTCTTAACCGATGGTTCGCTGCTGTGGTTTTTTTTTTTAATTACGGGAAATTAAACGAAGTAATATATGATGGATTTTATGCAGTAGACATACATTTAAATAAAGTTTAAGAGTGGTTATTTGTTCACGTTGATATCTGAAATAAATGAACCAATTCTATTGGGCGAATTTGTTGACGTTTACAGGCGGGATGAAAACTTTACTGATTTACTAATTTTAGTAATGACATAGTTACTACTAATAAACAAAATACTACTAAAAATAAATCCAAAGAAAACAAGTGAATCCCATGAAACAACAAAATCGTTACATACGAGAGCGAAATCAAGGACAACAATCTGTATGCAATAAACATTTTATAATATCTTACATTTGATTTGACATGTCAGAGAAAAGAGTGAGACGTCCGGCCGACATCGGGTTGTTTCAGTTTTCTACAGCGTTTTTTTTTCGCACAACGCAATTAATGCGATAGATAAAGATAATGTTATACGAAATGGCAATTAACCAGCAATCTAGCTCTTCTCTTCAACGTGTTATTCAAAATTCAGGTACTGTACTGAAGTGAGAGATGTTTTTTGTATACATAAAATTGCCCAAATTTATCTACCCGCGACTTCGTTAGCATGGAATATAGGTATACTTTGGGCTAACGCTAACACGCAGCGGAAGCTCTCAAAAGAAAAAACCTCGTTTTTTAAACATTCCTCATCGGTGCTCCGCTCCTATTGGTCTTAGCCTGATATAGTCTATAAATTCTCATGAGCTATATACCATTGAAAGAATTTTTCAAATCGGACCATTTTTTCCTGAGATTAACCCCTACAACGTCACAACGTCACTAACTCACAAACTTTATCTCTTTATCATATTAGATTAGATTTGATCTTTTTATTTGATTACAAACTGTCCTACGTTAATTTTGTTCCTTATTTTTCTCACTACAAAAATGTCTTAATTTATACTAAACGAAAAGTACTAAACGTAAATAATAGTAAACAATGTAAAAGCACACACTACACAGGAATTACGAAACTTCTGAAATGTATCCGATATCGAATTTTATACCTAAATAAATAATATTAAAAAAGGAAATTTGCACCACTAATTCACTAAAGCAATAACTCATATTAACGATGGGCTAATAATTTTATTTTACTCTAAACCACTTACACGAATCGTATATTAAATGTATGGAACAAACCAAACGTGAAAACGGGAAACGCATAAATTTTACCTAACCCGTCATCGACGACATGTTGCCCGACTTGGTCGCCGCCGTCACACCCCCGGACGTTCCTATTTACCAGTAACCCTCACTGACCCATGACCCCTCTACCTAAATATGACCTCTCGGACCTAGCCCCTGGTCATTGTGAAGCGAATTAATCGGCTGGTATACCCATTGTGACGGCCACTGCCCACCCTTTATACATTCTAGCGTTCATTGTGTTTCTATTAAAAGATTTTAAGTGTCCGCGGACATTTGCCGTGCGTTTGCGAAAACTGGTTTGCGAATTTCTGTTTGATGAATGGTGGTCGTAAACTGGTTTTTGCATATGGATTAAATTTATAAATACTTTTGCGTTAAAATATACACAAACGAATTTATCAATACACGCCAAGTGGGTGCGATAATATTAATTGTAACGAAGATAACTGTACGTATAATGGGTATCGCTGATTAAAAATTTGTTATCTATATATTGGTACGTGAAGTGAAATCTTTGTACCCCTTTTTAAACGAACTGCGTAAACGGGTGAACTTGAAATTTGGCATAGTTAAAGTTTATATGATGGAGAATGCAGAAAGCTATTTATTTTATATTAAATGCATTAGGAGTATACATTAGATTAATTAAAATATGCATTACTCACACTACTGCTTACATTTTACTCAACATATACACACGTGTAAATAAAAAAGACATTTTGACAGCCGTCAATAATGAACTTCAAAAAAGGTTGCGAAGGACGTTGAGATTGAGGAGGTGATATAATTATTAAAACTCTCCTTGGTTTTATTGGATGTCAAAATTTTTAGGTGACAGGAGTGTTTTTACTTGTGTCATGGGTTTCGATAAATTTCTTTATTTTCGTAAAGTTATGTTTACTTAGAATTTCAGAGCTTTACCAAATATTTTTTGTTTCAAAGTTATAATTAATTTCAATTTTCATTTACACATAAAAAATTATGTTTATATAATTAAAGATCATGGAAAATGGCGAATAACTGAGTAGCCAAGATGAAAATCTTTGATTATAGAAGTATAATAATACTCTTTGACAAAAGAACCCTAATGCAGTTCAAACTTTAAAAAATCAATTAACTATTGTCGAATATCGACCACTGGCAGCCCACTAGTATTTAGGAAAACACTAATACTACTAATAAGACATTATGAATGAAATAAATCTAGATCATAACGTTGATAAATCTAAGTCTTTCTTTTTGGCGTTGTTTTGGGTTCTTGGTAACAAGTTGCAGTAAAAAGGTTAATAGTACATACACAAGGAGAATAAAGCTCTTACAACTACATTACATTACTAAAAACTTACATAATACAAGCAAGTTAATGTACCGAATTGGTCTGTAAAAGCTAACTATCTCTAAATTCGGCACCTTAATGTCCGACAACGGTATGATAAAAATGTTAAGAACACTTACGAAGATAGACCAAACAATCAAAAGTCTCATCAAAAGTCTTTTTTATAATACGCCAAATTATAAGAAACTACATTAAAAAATTTACCAATAAGAGGCCAATAGGTATCGATCCTTTTACCAACTTTATACAGGACTGAATAGAGCGGAAAGCTGATAACTAAAGCAACTAGTAAAAGTAAGTAAAAGTAAGTAAGTTGTAAGTAGCTAAGCCAGTAACACTAATTTGTCACATTCTTTGAGATGATATTTAATGTAGCCTGGAAAAGAAGATATCTGATTTACATACAATGGATTTCTCGAACTGGCTACGCTATTGACCTAGCAAGGTCTTAACAGCTTCACCGGACTACTAAGGCGAAGCACTCACTCGATTTTATTTGACAACTAGCTCAAGGGTGCACGGTACACCTCGGCTAGGACTGTTGCCTGATACTTGTAATTCGCGACCTATCTGAGCTAACCTAAGCTATTTATACACATATGAGTTGTTGAAACATATATGTGTACCAAGCACACATACCTCTACAACTCTTATATATATTTCGTATCGGATAATAAATATACAATGGAGATTTCATAAATATATACTATTTATTATTAATAAAAACTGACTTGATTTACAGCTGCACGATCGTTTTAGGGTCATGTTGCGAATGGCAGAATGCAACTAGAGTTGCGCCGGCGCAGGTAAGCCCAACTATTTTGCATACGGCTCACACCCTTCTGTAATAGTTAACAATTTATTGTTATTATTTATCGTACACCGGAAATTCACCCCTGGTTTAAAATTACAGATGTACATCTAAGACTTTTTTAATTCCCTACAGGCATTGTCGATTATTAAGTATTCTAAATTATTGTAGCATTTCTTGATAAGGATGACAAGGTTGAGAACCTAAATTTATACTATTTCATTACAATATGGTTGTAAACATAACCCCAAGTATTAGAATAACCTGGTTCTTAAATACATATACATACAAATGTATTGCAAAATAGCAATATAGTGGTCAAAAATTTTTTGAGGTTAAATTAAGTATTTTTGATTTTTAGACTGATTATGTAGTAAATTGGACCGCATGTAAACTTTATAACTAAATTTCTTTTTAGGCAGGTGTATAACATTCGAGATATTATGATAAATTGTGCAAATTTTGTTTGTGTTTGAACATCAATACGTAGGTTAAGCAAACGTTATTCTCTATAATCTATACATATGAATAAAATTGATGTTTCTCACAGACAGATACTGGATTTTTTATGAAATATCGTACTGTTTCACAGTGCTGAGCAGAAAATACAAGATACTTTTTTTTCGCAATGACTACGCTATTGACCTAGCAAGGTCGTAACAGCTTCACTGGACTACTAAGGCGAGCGCTTAAGGCACTCAGCCGATTTTATTTTGGCAACCAGCTCAAGGGTGCACGGCACACCTCGGCTTGGCTGTTGCCTTCTGCATGCAAAATCGCGACCTATCTTAGCTAACCTAGCTAACTATTCATATATGTATGAGTTGTTGAAACGTATATGTGTACCAAGCATACACGCCTCAACAACTCCTCCATATATTTATTATCGGAAAATTGAGAGTTTTTCAGTTCAATAATCGAAAAAAAGTAAACCCTTCCACTTTCATGTGTAAGCGTGTAGGCGTGCACGTGTGTGGGAGTGATCGTGTACTGTTGTAGCAGTGATGTATATTTGTGTGCCACCGTATCGCGCAAGCAACGCACTCAAGGACTCCCTACCGAGGGATCGAACATAGGTTTGGGCCGCTGCCGTGGGAGGCCTAATCGTGTGAATATAAGATATAAAACAGCCAAAAATACCGCTTAACGCGCCTAAAGAAGTTGTCACTTCATAAACTATTTTCACGAAACTAGGACTCCAGTTCTGTGATAACAAAATCTCTTGAAGCAATATGTTACGAATAATAAAAATCGAATGCACAGTGATTATGTCGATCTTTAGTCATAGTATATTTTATAGTACATAAAATAAAATTCTTGTAGCAACAACAAAAACTGTTTATTCAATACAAAATGTCAGTCAAATTGCATTCATCGGATCAACGGTACCTAAAGGTGCGCGGGACGCTTATGCAAATTTTTTGGCAAACTTAAATTAATCATTCCATGAATTGATATCTAATTCAATGCGTATTTAAGTCTAAATTCCCATAACATTATTAACGGTAACAATAAAAATTGCATCAGAGTAACGTTACAGTAATGCGGTCCTTCTATGCAATGATTTTAGGTTTAAATTCACAGGAGCAACTAAGATGTATTTAGGACGTTAAGTTGTCAATTTTTATTCTAATTTGCATGGCGTATTGTAAATGTGTATATTTTAAAAGGCCACAAAAGATTTTTTTAATAACAACAAACGCGAATGTGCCAAAAGTAGAACATCTGCTGTTTAGGGTTAAAGGTAAATTTTTGTGCCAAATGTTGAATACATTTAAATGAAAACTAAGTACATTTTATATATAGACTATCATTTAAATATAGGTAAATTATATATTTGATAGTAAACCAAGTAAGTAAACATTTCATAAATAAAACAATAGAAACAAAAGAAAAACAGAGGTGTAGATACACATCTCTAGAGTAAACATCAATACAGCCGTAGGTACTGTACCATATCATTGGAACAGTTATTCTCCAGTAGAATATACCAGTTTCTATTTGCAACTTCCGCAACGCAGAGTACTCACAGCAAATAAAAATGTATGGACAATCGGCAACTTAACTACGATAACTGTATCAAATATTAATAAAGTAACTACAGTGCCTAACTCTGCCAGTATACCTAAAGAGAAGGGTTAAAGTATAATGTAAAAGAAAAGGAGAATAGTCAAAATCTGTAGCCAGCGCTTTTAGTAAATCACGCGTTTGGAACTTATTTTCTGATTAACACCAATTAGAAAATAGAAGCCTATAGATACACAAATAATACAATTACATCCTTTTTCCTGCTGTCGAATGTATTATAGAACTCATTATTGCAAAAAACAATAGAGACACCTATTTTTCTTTGAGCCATAGAACTTAACCACTAAAGTATAATATGAGTGTTTTTAACGTACTAAACCATTGAATCTTTAATGAAAACGAAGCTCAGATAACATATATATGGGAGATGTCCTATAGGAAGCATTTTAACTACAATAGAGTAATTTCAACCAGATGCTGAACACTTTTTTATCTGTCAGAAGCGAAAAGTACCTACTTTTCTGTTTTATAGTTTCATTTATGTTTTCGTTTTTCAGTACATAAACTAAATATCATCTTATATACAGGCTTGGTAGTACCGCTTATTGTCTAATTTTTAATAGAAAATTCACAAATAAATACATAATTATTTGATTTTAACGAAATTAGAGACACGTGTCTTCGACCCCTATAACATGATTCAAGTATTTTTTATTTACATTTAAACAGCGTGAACTAGCTAAAACTTGTCCGAACAATATGGCTTTTACAAAATCATTATGTTTGGCAAATCCGCGCAAAATTTATAAAGGAACAACCGAATAGGAAACCAGAAATTCTAGTTCATTTGCTATAAAACTTGTTTGACCACGCGCCTCTGTACAATTTGCAATTTTACGTATTTTAGGGTTCGCTGAGAATTGATTACAAAGTTGGCAGTTTTTTATTCATACTCATAAAATTGAAAAATATATAATTTGGAGTGGAGAACAGGTCCAATAATATGCAACTTAGCTCATAAAATCTTATAATCTCAAGTAAAATGTTGTGATTCTCTGTGAAAGAAAGCATAAAATCAAATAATAATATAATAAAAATAAAATAATATAATATTTTTTTTTAAATCTTTTCGTCTTTTTGTCCTTCTTCTTTTCTTATTTTGGCTCCGTAGAAGCATTTCCCAATGTCAATAACACAATAAATGTCGTGTGACTATTTCAATGTTCCAACAAGATGGTGGCACCCTTGTTAGAATTTTACAGGAAGTTTTTGTGGCATCTCAGAATTCATGGTCCGTGCTATTATTTTCCATTCACTTTATGTACAATAACTGAACCGTAGTCCGGTGAAACTGTAAAGGCCTTGCAAGGCCAATAGCGTAGTCAGTTCGAAAAAAAAGCAATAACCGAACTCTATTACGTAAAACACTGCACCAATCTTACGAAATATAAAGTCAAATACTTAACTCAAGATTATGAATAAAATATAAAATCCACTACATGACAGACCAAAATCCCGCCAAAAACTCCCTTTTGTTCTTGAAACCTTTGTCATAATAAGCACACATAACATATATAAAGCTTATAATTTTTTTCTCTTATGTTTTACAGACGCGCTTAAATTTCCGATCTAATTTGATGGTTAGTGAAGGTGATGACGGATCGCACTTACTAGCCTAATATCTATTCACTACTTTTGAACACGTCTAAATTTATATACATATTTTAGTATAAAGTTGTATGAGGATAAAAATTTAAAAAATGAATTTCATGAAGTGAAAAAATTTCGCGCCAAAGTGGTTAAACACGAGAGCGCACCTCCTCACACATGCCGGCCACGCCCCACATACAACGGCCAATAGTACAACTCTTAACACCCTCGCAGAGTACGCATATTGATCTGCGGACATGACACCGCTCAAACCGTTTAAATTTCGACGTATCACACACTAAACGCCAAAAACAACAACATATGAGATAAACGCAGTCTAAAATCAACTCTAAGCATCAAGTTTTAGAGATCAAATTGATATGATGTATAAAACAACACATAGGACAACTATGATTTTAAAACGCAAATTTTCTAGGCATGTGTAGTAATTTCAAATTAAACAGAAGAGAATCTCACTTATAAGCAACAAAAACAGAAAAATCAATATGTCTTGTTTATCAATAATAGGTCTAGATAAAGTGTCCATTAAATGACTTAATTCTTTCATTTGAAAAGAACATCAGTTTCATCTTTAAAATATTAATAAAAATTAAGGGATATTTATTTTTAATCAAAACTATACTGTCATCTTACTGCAAAAGAATACTTCAAATGTAATATACACCTGTTTATTAAGTTTAAACTCTTCTCAACAGATGTCACTATATGCAAAAGCAGCAATAACAAAAATCAAGCCTACTATTTAATTAGATGTAACATAGTGTAAACACATTCATATCTGATATAAACTGACAATTTAGCCGAACTTGGTGACGCCTAAGTCTAGATATACTGACTTGCAAGAACAGCGGTCGAAAAATATTTTTTAATTTAAGCCAGCCAGACGAGCAATAGAAAAAGTTTTTCTAATGTTACTACTTTACTATGGTATAATAACAACGTTTCCCCTTACCGACGGTTCAAGTATTACCAAA
Organism: Antheraea mylitta; assembly: GCA_014332785.1. NCBI lineage: Eukaryota > Metazoa > Arthropoda > Insecta > Lepidoptera > Saturniidae > Antheraea > Antheraea mylitta. Next base: position 481,708 of record JACEII010000029.1, on the reverse strand, counting down.
AAAACTCTAATTAACAGAGTCTGAACATTGCACCGTCATAAGTTACTATAAAGTACAAATTTAAAATGAATATGCATACGACTGTATCTCCACAGTATTTAAATTACTAAGAATTAAGATATTTTGTATACTGACATCATACTTGATTGGTAAGTGTGTAAATTGTCACAAATAATATAGATATATCTTCAAATGTTGTAAAAAAAGAATAGTCACCTTGTTACAACTCTTGTGTCAGATTTCATGTTAATATCCATGTTATTTGTGCCCAATAATGGAATTATCATATGGTGAATGTCACCAATATTACAAAGTATATATAGGGTTGAAGAGGGTAAACATAAACAAAAATTAAAACGCCAGTCATGCGTCATTTAAGGCATAGATTAGAATAGTATACTGGAGAAATTGAAGGCTTTTGTCACCAAAGAATTTTAAAAATAAAGAAATATTGTTAAACACATTAAAAAAGGATGTCACAACAAAATAATCTCAAAGAGGGTTGATGTTAGGCAGGCGGCCGATCGTAAAAATGAAACGAAATCAAACACAACATGACAAACATGTTGTACCAACCCTACTCAGGTGGGATCATAGATAATACGATAATACGTATATATATACTGAAAGGTGGGTGAGGGTAATAAGGCGACATTAAAAAAGAATGTCAAAATAAATCACTTTTTAATTTTTATACTTGTTTTATTATAGATTATTAAGTAAGTAAAGGTATATTACAAGATCATTTATACATTATAAATTCAGAGTTATGTTTTATAACATATTTAATAACAGATTATAGAATAAAAGTTAATAACACAAGACTAAATAATTTAGCAATAAATATATATTAGTTTATTTACACTTATGATAAGAAAATAATATAAAAAATAATTATCTGTTATTTATAACTAAAGAGACCATTACATTAAATCAAATACTATATTGTTGCTATGCCTTTAAAACTTGACAAATACTTTATAGACCATTGTAAGTTAGGTATATAAACTGGTATATAAGCTAAAACAGATAATTTGAAGCAAAAGTATCCTAAGAAATTGTGTATAATAATTGGTTTGCATTCCAACACCATTTTATTGTAGCTAAATGGTTAAATATATATTTTTCGTTAGTTTTGTAGGCATCACAGCAAAAGATAATCTTAGCACTAACTTATAATAATTGTCACAGTTAATATATATTATAAGCAATCGCAATATTTTTGACTGACTGTGAAAGAAATCATACTGAGCAAGCAAATTCTCATAATATAATTGTATGATGTACTAATAAGATCTATTATTTATTTGGAAAGTCTAATATCATGATTTAATTTAGTTGGCTGGTTGGCCTATAGACTTCTCAAGGTCTCTAGCCAGTATTAGGTCTATTACAGAATGAAATTACAATTTTTTTGTAACAAAAAATACCAAAATAAGCTATGCTATGCAATAAATTTTATTTTAAATAATAGGGATTACCTATATGTTTTATTTTTTAAATATTATCAAATAACTACAACTTGTTTGTGCATTTTTAAATACATATTTGTCAATGGTGAACTCAATCAAGTGAACGATTAAAACATTCAAATTGTATAGTTACAACACAATTACTTGATGTTTAAATGAAAGTTTAATATTTTATTGGATTTGATAGTAATTACCTTCAGTAATCAAATAGAATAGATTCGGAAATTATATATTATTTATGTATAAAAAACATACATAGTTTTCATAAAATACATTTTGAGTTGATAACTGAATGTTTATATCAATGCCACCATTTGTCACCATTGTTTAATTAAAAACCTTATACAATTTTTCTAATTACAAACAATTTAAATTTCTAGAGTTTTACTCAAGTTTCATTAAATTATCACTTATATACACTCAAACAAATATTCGAAGAAACCTGAAATGCAACTGATTAAAAAAATCATGTCATATGTTTGAATATAATCCAAAACCTGACAATCATTAATCAGAACAGATTATATAATTGATTGTATTTTAAACAATTCTAGGAATAGTAAAGAAATTTAAATAAAAATATAACTTAAATTTTGGGAATAATAAATTAAACCTCTCCGCTTTTATCCAATTTCACTGGCTCATTAAGCACCAAGGGGATATCTCCGCCACCATTCCTTGGAACCCAGCCCGCTGATTCTTCCTCCATTTTCCTTTTTTCTTCTTGTACCCTATTATATTCATCAATCTCGATCTGGTATTTTGGCGTAGTAATGCCAAATAAATTTGCTAATGACTCCCCAGCGGAATCAACTACATTTAATACCTTGGTACCAGATTTCTTCGCATAATGAGAGAACCAGGGGCCCCATGATAATGTTTTCTGAAAATGATAAGGATAATTAGTATAAATATATCTTATATTTTCATCTTGTATTAAATATACATTTATACTCATACTGTATATTATTACACATAAAATATGTATTAGTCTGTCTTCAGTGATGCCAAGCATATAATATAAAAAAGGCAATGGAAAAATTATCTGCAAAATTTTACAGTTCTCAAATATATTTTTTTTTTTTATATTATCAGTGGCAAACGAACATGCGGGTCACTTGGTGGTAAGTGATTACCTCTGTCCATAGACATTAGCAACACCAGGGTAGTCACAAGTGCATTGCCAGCCTATGTTTGGGGTAGGGGATGGGGGTTGGCTAATGGGGAGGTGGGCTGTGGTAACTGAGGAAACGCAACAATTCAAGCACTATTACTTCATATTGGTTTTCTATGCAAGAGTGATACTACCCCGGACAAGCCACCCCATTCATACTGAAACCAGTGATAGCTTCAGCGTGGCTCTACCATCTAACAAAAAAATTGTCAAATCCACCACATGAGACTAAACTTTAACAAGAACCACTTTGACAGTCATTTTCATCATCTAGAAAGTTATTGCCTTGAAGTTTTTTATTGCTATATCACTCAAATACCTCTAGTCTTGTTCTTGTGACATATGTCTGAATTTCCACTACTAACTTACTAACTGTAGTAAAGTCCTTCTTTTATGTTTTCATTACAATTTTTCAAAATATTACTGTTTGAAATCTATGAAAAAGTTTAATAATATGTATGCTAGATAATATACTACTGATAACTATATCAGCTAGCAAAATTTGTTTACACGATTCAGAGATTAGGCAAATTAACAAGATACTTCAATTTTATTTTGTAGGTAGTAGAGCCACCCTGAAAATATTACTGGCTTCAGCATGAATGGGTTGGCACCACCCTCTCACAGAAAACCAATGTGAAGTAACTGTGTTTGCATCGTTGCATTTCATTCAGTCAGTGAGAGTGCTGGAGGGCCACCTCTCATCACCTTCCCCTTCTCTTCATCACTTCTCCCCTCCCCCAACACAGGTTGGCATCGAAATTGGGACTCACCTGGTGTTTCAAGTGTCTATGGACCGTGGTGATCATTTAACATCAGGTGACCCACCTATTCTTTTACCTCCTATGATATAAAAAAAATAGATTTTCACACAAGTACAATTCAACAAGTACACAGAACAATAATAATAATAATAATAAAACATAACAGGGAGCCAATATCACTGTAATTAAAAAAATTGGGATTTCAATTGTCATTCTGTTTTCTCTACAGATAATATATATACAGTGAAACAAGTTTATTGGTACCATGAAAAAAAACAAGCCGCCTGGAAAAAACAATAGTATAAACAATTTTTTTAATCACTTATATTTCTAATCAAACAAATTATAGTCAACTAGCCTCTGCCTGCGACTTCGTTCGCATTCTCAAAAGGAAAAAAACATTCCGATTTTAAAACATCTTTCATATGTCTTAGCGTGATGATATATAGCCTATAACCATTCTTGATAAATGACCTATATAACACTGAAAGAATTATTCAAATCGGACCAGTAATTCCTGAGATTACCCCCTACAATGTCACAATCTCACAAACTTTACCTCTTTATAATATTAGTATAGATTTTGGTATTCAATTTAGAATCTGTCTCATGAATAGCTGTTTGAAGGGTGTTAGATTTAATAAGGATTTGATCCTATTGTTTTCAAGATAATTTATAAAAGCAACTGAACTATGTTTTTATAGTATTGAAGCTGAGCATAAAAATATGGATGTGGAAACATATGATTGTAGATCTTTTTTATAATCAAAATTAAATATGACAATTTTTCTCCAACAATTTAGATGATAGATATTGTGCAATTAATCTTTAAAACTGTTAATGGCTTCAATACATTTTTTTTATTATTGATGTAAAATAAGCAGCTAATAAATAATAAGGATTGATAGGAGTAGTAGCATTCTTGAACTAGTCCCGTGAAGCTATAAAGACGTTGCAAGGCCAAAAGAGTAGTCAGTTAATAAAAAGGATTCTTGAAATTAGTAATAGTAACAAGAACAGATAAGCTATAAATTTATCACATTTTTTTCTTACTCTATGTTCAACATCTGTATTTTTAAATCTCGAAACTTTAAACTCCAATAAATCCAGTTGGGGAATTTACCTTTTCATGGGAGTGGTCTCAACGGACTAACCCTGCACTCATGTTGCCGCCTTCAAGCCAATAGCGTGTCAAACGATGAGTTCATTTCTCATAAATTTTGTCATAAACCATATTAAGAATGTCAATAATATGATTTATGATATATATACATATTACATTCGAGTTAGGTTCAGTTTCGAACAACATTGCACAACAATGAAATCATCGATAATATTCAATCAATCAAGGTCTGATTCAGAACTGTGTTCACGTAAACATACAAGTAAATAACAAAATTGTTTATCTCACCGGATCGACACTGGTTTCCGATGGTACACTTTCCAATTCCACAGCTTTCTCCTCTTCTATTTCTTCTTCGACTCCATCGCTAAAATGCAGCACTTTAACTGGTTGATTTATTGTCACATTAACATGGTTTTCTTTTGGAAAATCCATTTTTCTACAAAATACAAATTCTTGTGTGAAGACAACTATGCAAACATAAATATTTTTAGCTCTGTATATTCTGTATTTAGTGACAGTTTTAATTTAGTGTTGTTGTTGCCAGTAAGCAAATAATAATAGTTATCAAAATATAACGCATGCTACATTTTTTTTCATTTTAATAATTGTATTTTGTAAATCTACATATATCAGTGCAAACGGTTTGTGTACCTTTATATATAGGTTATTCTGTACGTGTACTGTCTAAAAATGTTTACTTTCATCCTCCAACACGAACCAGGTAGAAGAGTATAAAAGATATTTCTAAAAACGAGTGCGGGCATCCGTTAGAGCCATAAATGATAAAAGCCTCTATTAGTGAATGTGGCTTAGAGGACGAACATCGAATCACATATTTTTTAATCACCCTAGAAATTTCTCTCTCTATGATGTTCTAACTCTTTTTATCCTCCGTCCTACTAACATTATGTGTTTCTTCACTCTTTTTATCGATAATCATCAAATTGTATAATGCTTGTAGTCCGGTCAAATTAGACCAAAAAAATAAGAGTAAAGTTACCTAAATTCCCACCAAGCTGAAAATCGGTAAGATTGTTTAAAATATCATTAAAAATAAAATTTGAAAGTTCCCCATCTTTCCCTTGTAAGGAAAAAAAATTATTCAAGATCAAAGGTAAACAAAATGAGTTTTTCGCGATTTTCAGCAGATCGGTAAGTTTTATCATAAAAAAATCAACAAAAATTATCTCAAAAAATATCTCAAAAACGGTGGCTCGTAGAAAAAAAAAGTATTAATAAATTTTTTGTAGATAATTTTATGATTTATAATTTTTGTTTGAGGTATTTTTATGATAGAACTTACCGTTTTGCTGAAAATCACGAAAAACTCATTTTTTTGACCTTTGACCTTGAATAAAATTTTGTCCTTCCAGAGGAAAGATGGGGAACTTTCAAATTTTGTTTTTAAAGATTATTTTAACAATCTTACCGATTTTCAGCTTGGTGGGAATTTAGGTAACTTCGAATGTCTAAATTGACCGGACTATTGTCGAAATGTATGAATAGTAATAAAATTATACTTTAGATTTAAGGGTGTGTGTGCTGTGATGTGTATCTGTAATCTATCAATATGTTGTATGTTTAGTTGTGGTGTTTGTTTTTAAATAGCCCGTTCTGGATATAAAGATGGTTGTTTAATTGTCTGACGCAATGTCCATTGTTTATGGCTCCATTCACTTGACATTGGCAATGATTATTCGAAGATTAAGAAGATAAAAAATGTCTGAAATATTATATAGAAGATTTGGCGCTTATGCCTTTATATTAACTTGAGCATAGAAGAAAACAGACTAAAGAATACATAAGAACTATCCGTATTGACAGCTTCAGAATTGGCAAATAAAACGATTTGAAAATTAAGATAAAAAAGATCGTTAAAAATTTATGTAATGTTACATAGAAGATATAGCGCGTATGCCTTTATATTAACTTGAATAAAGAATAAAACTCATTAAGAATGTACAAAAACTACATATATTGACAACTTCAGAATTGGCAGTATATATTAAATCCTACGCCTGTCTTATTGGACAAATATTGTTACTACTACATCTACGGTTGTTACTTTTTCTAGCTCTGTGGTTTCCAATGATCTGTACTTGTACGCACTGTTGCTGTTTTAGCGACATTTTTTTTCAATCTAGCGACTTAGAAAAAATAGTGACTTCTAGCGACTAATGGAATATTGAAAATATTTAAGTATTTTGGTACTAATTTAATTGTAATCACTGGTAATAACATGAATTGCTGATGTTGTTTTTGGAATTTCCCTACCTGAATGACGTTCGATCTCGGAGTTGACTTGAATGAAAAAAGCAAGAAGAGTTATAGCGTGTCTTAAAGTTGTTATAACTAATCCAACCAAAGCCCTTTTTTCCTTTGAATAGTGAAATATTCGCAATAGATATTTTCACCATATTTTTTGCCATTAAATATTTTGACATTTTTCAAAATCAAGCGAATTTTTAAATGACGTCTGGAGACTTTTTTATTTCTTAAACGGCAACACTGCTTGTACGACTAATTATTTATGCGACTAATAGTCTGTGATAGGGACGACCGATATTAGAAAAACATCGATGTCAACATCGGTTCCATAGTATCGATGTTCATTAAACATTTCGATTTGTTTTTGCCAGCAATTAAAATTGTCTGTAAAAAAATTACTTTATCGGGTGTTTTCCATAGTCAGCGACGAAAAAAAAGGTCATCCAAAGAAATAACTATTCGTATGGCTTACAAATTTGTAATTATCTAGTCTCTACCTAGTATATGCAACGTTAGATGACCTTAAAGAATATATTCATAACGTCGATATTATCGAAAACAAAACATCGATGTTATTCAGTTAAATATCGATGTTTTTCAATTGAACATCGATGTTTCTTCAACATCAATGAATATCGATCATCCCTAGTCTGAGGTGATTCGTTTTGTTGTGTACGAATACCTGTACGATTAAATTGTGCGACGCCGACTAATAGTCTGTGGTAGGACTGTTGATATTTTTAAAAATATCGAATTTTCGATATATCGATATTTATGAAAATATCAATATCGGACCTCGATATATTGGAAAAAAATATCGATATTTTGATATATCGATATATATCGGCTATGTTAAAAATTTTTTAATTCAGCTTAACATTGATTTACAGTTTTTAATCCAGTATATTTGTACAGTTTATACCATATATGTTTTAAAATATAACAGTACAGTTCTAAGAGCCCCTTACATAAACGTCATTCAAACATATTGATAATCGTCATCATTATTGTTTTATCTAAATAAGATAATTATGTGTACCGATATTTTTCAGTTCATCAGTTACCAAGTTTTTTCAATAGTGGTAGTCTACTAGTTTCACTAGTAGAATAACATTTCGATGTCTGCTGGTTCGAACCCCAGTGTGTAATAATGAAGTTTACAAAATTCGCGTACACTTACTACTTTAAATTGGTAACAGTATCGTCTGACGGTCAAGAAAAACCCCGTGAGAAAACCTGAGCCTGAGAAATGTTCTGGTAGTATTACTATATGTGAGAAAACGTACAATTGTGGTTTTTTCAGAGTTTGAAATTGCCAATACGCCGTTTGCTAGTGTGGTGATTATGTCCATACCTTCTTTCAGGAAAAGGTCTGTAGCCCTGCAGTGGCTCTCTTACAGGCTGATGGTAATGAATATTTTTCAGCAAGAGATTTTTAAAATACTATTTACTTCATATGTTCAGCTGTTTCACTAGGTACTATGATTACTACTAGCCTGCTTCATATTCATTGATCCAAAACGTGGCAGCGTAGACAATAACGGAAGGAATAGGATAAATGCAGGATGCACGAAATGGAGATGTTCAGGTTATACGATCCACGAATACCCTTGAAACTCACGGGGAAGGCGTATAAAATTGTTATAAGACCGTCATACTGCATGTATCTGAGTGCTAGGTTACAAAAGAAACGGATGAGAAAAAACTATACGTGGCAGACCTGCGATTGTTAAGATGTATGGTTTAACTAGAAGTGATAGAATAAAAACGTATCAGATAAAGTTTAAAAACATCACCAGTGATAGAGAAGCTGAGAAATTATAGGTTAGCATGATACAGGCATGTCGTAAAGAGAGATGAAAGACTTATAACTAGAATAATTTCAAGTATAAAGGTGAATAGATACAAAAGTAGAGAAAACAGAAAAAAGTATGGATAAAGTATGTAAAAATAACATATGTAATAGGCGTGAATTCTGAGATTATATCTGACGGAGGAGACTGGAAAAGAAAAACATAATATATCGATTCAACCTAGGTGGAATAAGGCTAAGAAAATTATTATGAATAAAAAAAAATATCGACCGCCGATATCCATATTATTATATCAAAATATCGATATATCGCCCAAAAAATATTACTAAAAAATATCGATATTTTAAGATAAAAATATCGATATTTCGATATATCGATATTTTATCAACAGTCCTAGT